>CALSCE010010669.1:104542-120743 GCA_943593645.1 Bovichtus variegatus | reverse complement strand
GTGTGTGTGTGTGTGTGTGTGTGTGTGTGTGTGTGTGTGTGTGTGTGAACACTGAAGCACATAAAAACTCACAAAGTGATGTAACAACCCGTTCCCACCATCAATTTATTACTATTTACCTTCTATGTATACATGTCACTCTTTTATTTTTGTGACGTTATTTCACCCAAAAACAAAAAGAACAAAAAAAAGAAAAGAAAAGAATCAAGAAGCAAATTGGTAAACTTTCAAAGTTGACATCTTTGTCTGAGAGTGTCTCGCCCTGACACACACTCACTGAGACGGACCACAGCGAGCGGTGCGTTCAAATGTTCCTTGTTATCTTCTGAAGGCAAACTTCGTTCACCAGTAAGTAAGCGATTGTGAAAAGATTAGGTATGTGTTTAGGTGTAATGTACAAAGAAACAGATTGCTAATAAAATTCACAAAACCAGAAAGAAAGAATTTGCTTGGAAAATAAATATGAGATACTTCTTGACCCCCTGAAATAATTTTGAAATATAAAAGAATATATTAAGCTGGACAAACTGTGGGGAAAGTAATGCAAATTACTTACATATCTTGTATTCATGCAAATTATTTAAACACACCTTGGTTAGATGTTTATAGAAGAGCTATCTGAACAGAACATACTGTATCATACTTGGAAAAACCTGAGACTGGTCTTCGTCGAGACGACAATAATCTATTCTGACTCCTAAGAATCTCAGCACTGAGACAAATAACAAAAGGGTGGAAGAAAAACAAACCACCAGATTTAATTCACTGAAAAAAGTAGGATTCGGGAAGTGTAACTCAATGAGAAACTGACTCACAAAGTAAGTAATATGGCAGATATGTTTGGGCTTACATGCACACACATACACTGTATAGTATATACAATATGTAATTGTATGTGAACTAACATGTATACGTATATGCATCGAGGTACAGCTATCTAGAATGTCCCCTCCCTCCTTGATGGAGCCCTGATGAGGGATCTCTGCTGGGGCATCCTCAGGTCCTTGGCTGAAAATAATGTAGTGGACATGTGGTGACTGGCCACGCCCCTATGGCGCATTATGTGGAAATCAGTTGCAATGATTTATCTATCCGCCAGGTGGAGCAGTGATGGAAGCTGATGCAGTTTACTGAAATAATCAGTTTTTATCATGTGCTTCCAACACAGAGCATACTTTTAATGGTTATTATCATTTCATGGAAATATCATAATAAGCAGGTCATAACAATATTATGCTGAAGCTTTTTTTGTAAAACACCGTAAAACATTTTTTTTTGCATCAAATAGCGAGTCGGCTGATGGAGACACGCCTCTGGTTCCTGTCTGATAATACCTCTTGTTTTGTCTATGAAAGCTCTAATAATGAGTTATTCAGTGGAATCACGTGAAAATGAAAGCGATACGAGTGTGAAATGAATGATATACAGTGAGAAATAAGTGACATCTGAACAGCTGATTTCAGTGTTACAGTAACAGGCGTGACAAACTATCAATGCTTTTTAAACAAAGAAATAAATCATTTAATATATCATACGTTGCCAAATTTTCATGGAAGCACGAATAATTACAAATGTGTCGTAAACAGCGCTATTTAAACTTTATTACGTTTCCCGTAACTCAACAACTCACAAAACGATGTGATGTTTAAGGGAGTCTGGTGAGATTCTCCACAGGTGACTAAATTGATAGAATTGTGGTCAATGTTTACTGTATTATTTGTTCAATTTTACGTGTTTACTGTCAATACATTTGTGTATTTCTCATAAATGTAGTATAATGAGAGTGTGAAACTTAGGCCTATTATGGCTTGCAAAGTACAACTTTTGTTTTTTTTGCCTAAATCAGAGCTACGTGCTCACTGCTAACAGAAGACCTGTCCGTCTCCCAGCTGCCGCACACTTTACTCCCAGTGTACAAGCCTCCTACCAACGGTGAGAACGAGGCGAGGCTGCGAGTCCTTTTCTCATTTCTGCCACTTTGGATTTAATCAAAACAAACTATCAAAGCGTGCAGGGCTTGCAATAATTTCACCAAATACAATTATTTCAGTGTTAATCTTATTGAATTTTTCATTTGACTTACATCCAATCATCAACAAAAGAACAGAGCATGAAAACACAGTTGCTCCACATCCAAAAACCAACAGCTGATGCAATGCAGTTCTTAGAAAAGTTTCACCAGGGTCAAATAGCTTAGCTCCAAAATAAATTACCCACTTTTCCTGAGGCAGTGCTGTAGGAATGGTTCAGATTTATTGTGCGTTGCATTTTGGAGGATGATCACATGCATGTGGTCAGTAGCAGTGAGCCAGTGACCCAGCCTACCTCTCAGGTTACACCCTATATATAACACCCCCCTCTCCCTCCTCTCGCTCCAGCACAACTTCCCCAGAAGCTCCCTCTCGTTCTACACTGGTTCTGGTGTTCTCCGCTGTCATCTGAGATCCCCCTCTGCCTTTCACTGTTTACCCACCATCAGCCTGTCAACTGTCTGCATGCTCTGGATCACCAGAGACATCTTTTTCAACACCACCATCTCTGCCTTCCTTCAACTGGCTTTCTTTGGGAATTGGGGGGGGGGGGGGGGGTCTGGAGGTCTGAACTGACAGGGGCTGCAGAGGATAGCTGGGACCTGGGGCTCCCCACATCCCTTACTCTTTCTCCTTTCTTCTGCTTGTTGTTTTGGGAGTTTGGTTTTAATTTGACAGGCAGTAGTGGAGGTTTGGAGGACTCCCACACCATGGACCACGCTTTGTTTGGTTGTCTACGCAGCCCTCATGCCTCAGCCCAGGGCCTGCACCCCGGCATCACCCAATCGCCACTGACACTGCACGGCCGGAGCGACCACGTCTCCTACCTGGATCTACCCAGCTCCTCGCCCCCCTGCAGCTACTCTGAAGGAGAAGACAATAGAGTGTATGGCGGCACAGCCAACCGAGGCCACCTGCCTCAACAGCAGCAACCTCAGCACCCGTCTGGCTGGCCCATCCCACCGCAGATGCTCTCACCTAGCACTCGGCACAGTGTCTGCTTGCCACCGCTCGAGGCCACGGCCCCAGAACTGTGCTCGGGGGGCCCGGACCTGTGCACCACCAATCCCGGTTTGGGCAGTGTTGACCCGATGGGGGCGTCCTGTGTGTCTGGGGTATATGGCCGGCAGAATCTGTCTTCAAAGCACATAGACAGAAGGAGCAGTAAAGGCAAGAATGATAACTCAGGTAAGATCAGGAAGTAATCCATTTCATTTTATTTTCATTTAACTTAAACAGTTGAATGAAATAAGTTTTCCGATGTTACAACTTATTTAACTAGTCTTATAACTGTTTCCTGTTTATACTGCAAAGAAAATCATCTTAAGAAGTACTTTAGCCTATTATTGAGTACATTCTCATTTTCTTAAAACAAGGAACAAAATCTGTCTGCCAAAGTCTGCCAATGTGCTGACATGGTATTATGTGTTACTCATACAAATGAGCTTTTTCAAAAATGATTATTTAGTGTGATTTGGTTTACTCTGTCAACTGATTCGTCTCAGTTATTTCCTTTCAGAGCTGAATTTGTTGTAGGCTAAACCATTATCATTATATATTCAGACAAGGAGTTTGTATGATGGCTTTAATTAATTGTAATATCGATGATAAAGCACAAATGTTGTTTTTGGTCAAATTTAAATCTAATAAAAGCCAAACAAAAAGCAATAAAAGTTAGTGGCTTTTGGCTATATTTCTCAATTAATTTGAAAATATGAATGTTACCAACATCTGTAATCCTGAATTAAATTCCATCAAATATCAGCTAAATTTAATTTAAGATTTTCACAATATTAATAAACAAAAAGATCTATGGAGGAAATCTTTCATTTATTTATTGGCATAAAATATAGGGTAATTTATGTAACGTATAATGTATCTTAATACACAGCTTTACAGCCAGTATGAACAAGAAGTCTTTTTAATGTAAACTCCCTCCAGGTTGTTAAAATCCCCAAAGTCCCTGACAAAACACAGAGGTCATGACCTCAGTGTCTTCAATGAGAAATTCCTCTGTACTATTGGTGGGACTCACTGGTAACTTCCTGGCATAAATGTTAAAGTTCTGCTTCTGCACATATATGCTTGTATGAATGGTAAAAGGACACAAAAGAGCACATCATCTCCAGGATATATCCACAAGACTTAATAGCAGGAACCATATCTGCAGCGTCTCTGAGGAGCGACTGGGAGCGGTTGCCAAGTTGAGAACTTTCCGATTCCCCTGACTCGATGTCCCGGCCAGGAGGAAGGGAGCTTTGACTGACAGATTGAACACTTCGAAAGGATGTGCTGAAGCTGCCAGCGGCCTCACCGAAATCCAATTTCCTAACTCTAACTTCATTGGCACTCACAGAAGCCACAGCACTTTTATTTGAGTTTTTTTGTGGACTTGATGTTCTTAAAAAAAAAAGGTGATGATGAAATGTACAGTATATAATTATTTACCTACAACCCTGCAGAGAGCAGGTCGTGTGGATGGTGAAGCTGACAAAAATGACCTCCCTATTTATCAACTGCTCAGAATGACTGAAAACACAAATCATAAATAAATTAAAGACTTCTAGGCTTAATAGAATTTAATCCAAAGTAATTAATTACACTAACTGAAAAAACATGACAAAAAGATAATATGTCACAAAAGCACCAGACACCAATTTCTTTGTTTAATTCATTGGGTGTCTGTAGTTGGACTCTTTCCTGGCACACTGCGCTTTGTCAGCACATCCATTTACACAACTAATGAAATGTCAGCTGGATTTATGTACTGAGGACTGGACAACAGAGTAGAAATGATTATTCAGTGTTTTTTCACTATGAAGGATTACTGTCAAAACGCTACATTTATTTTCACCATTCACTGACCACAGATACATAAAAGGCATACTTAGAAATATGCCTGAAATGACGGATAATATGAGTGGGGAAAATATGATTTCACCCTTAAAGCACGAACAATTGGGGAAAAGCTTCGTGTTTATATGCAATAATATATCAAGTAGGACTAAAAAGTGCCTCTTAAAATGCATATTAACATGTGGCTTTTCCCTTTATTCTGAAACATCCAGATAGCTATGAGACGATTTTATGTATTGTATATGTTATGTACCTAATAGTTTTCTTTAAGATATTTTTGGGCATTTCTGCTTGATTGATAGTGACAGCTTAGAGTGATACAGGAAGGCCATGGGAGAGAGGGGATGACATGCAGCAAAGGACCCGGGCTGGGCTGTTACTTTCAGGTACGAGGCGCAGGCTCAGCTACTGCCATGTTGAGAGCTGTATGGGGGAAATACCTGCACTCTGAATTCTGTATTGAGCACCTTTACGCTACCCCGTGGAATTTTGCCAACTGCTAGGATCAATGATCTGATGAGTTGATCAGTGTTTTGGCAGCGTGACTAAATGCCCTTGCTGCAATATACTTGTGTCATTTTATTGTATCACCAGACTTTATATAGGCCTAATATTTTGTTTAGTCTTTTTTAGATTAGAGTTTTTATTTGTTTAACTTCCAATATACATGTTCAATATACACAAGTGTAACCATACTTATAACCATATAAAATAGAAACACTAACACTGCAATTAGTCGAGAAGCACACATTTTATTTGGGACCCACTCAAATGATCTGTGGGTGTCACCACATTGAAAACCTATCAACATTACATTACATTACATTACATTACAGTGCATTTAGCTGACACTTTTGTCCAAAGCGACTTACAATAAGTCAATAAATCAACATCACTGATATGGTATAAAGTGTTCATAATTATTGAAACTGTTTATTAAAGAATACTTATATTAACACTTTATTATCCTAAAATTAGAAGTGCAATAAAAACAAAATCAGGATCCCAAAATTAGAAGTGTATTAAAAACAAAAATAAGTTTGTTACAACTGTTTCCACTTTTATTCGAAAACAAATAATTTTGCTGCCTTAACAAATACAGATACAATACTAGGCTCTCTGCACATCCCTAGATCAGACCGGGGAGAAACAAACTGCCAGGTTAACAAACTTATTAAAGGGCAACAGTAAAATGATTAACCAAACTTTCAGTTTGAAGCACAAATTACAGTTTACAGACACAATTCCTGTGACAGATTTTAAGGACTACATATCATATCATAACCAATCAAAATGATAACCAAACTACAAAAATGACAACCTAGCTGTAATAAAATGGAATGATCCTGTACTGTATATCCTCTGAAAGAACTTTTCATCTCTAGAATTTTTTTATTAGGTGCTGGGAGGATAAATCCCAATCAATAGAAGAGTTTCTCGGCGATCTAGGAGCAAACTCCCTGCTTGGGTTGAAAACCACAGGATGCAACAACAATATCCCCACAATACAATAAAAGTCGATTGGCACTCCTAATTGTCTTGCTTTCATTTCATTTTTGTTTCAGATGGTGGGCCCCTGCAGTTTGTCAAACCCCCCTAAAAAAAAATTCAACCCCCTTTTTTTTGTTCTTCCTCCCCCGCTCTTTTGGAAACTCAGCTGTGGTTGGAAAATGTTCTGTTTTTCATTTCAGAGTCCCAAGACGGGAGCTATAAGTCAGACATGAGCAGCAAGCCCAGGAAGGAGCGCACAGCCTTCACCAAAGAACAGATCCGGGAACTGGAGTCCGAGTTTGCACACCACAACTATTTGACCAGACTGAGACGTTACGAAATAGCTGTCAACCTCGACCTCACGGAACGACAAGTACGGTACCTGCTGAATTACTGTGGATCATTGTGAGGAGGAGGAAACAGGCGCAGCGCAATAAATACTGTAGCCTTCACAATCTTACTAGATAATGTGCTCTAAGTCATGAAATACAATTAAAGAGGGATTCATTTGGCCATGGCTTTTATTAACATCCTTTGGCAACCATTAGGTATTGCAACAACATCGACATGTCTCACTGAAAAGTCAGAGTTGGACAAAGGAGAGTTTCCAAAGAAACGTCCAGGGAGGTAATAAATCACCACTGTGATACAGCAGTCACGCTTTGTCGTGAGAACAAAGTCTAGTCAGTCTTCACCAATAAAATGTTCTATGATGATGCTGCTCAGGTGGAAAAGGGAGAAGTACTTTGATACTCTTGTGAAGTAAACACGTGTATGTTTACTTCATAAGAGTATCTTAGTATCTGATAAAAGTTAAATGAAATTAATTGCAGTCGTATCTTTTTTGGCTTTGCATGCTTAATCCATAAATCTCTTCAGAGAGCAGTCCTACATTTTGTAAAATTGCTACTGATGATAAATACCAGTTTCATCTCTGTGTTCAGTACAGACTTGGTCTGCTGTGTTTAGCTTAGCACAAAGACATGGAGCAGAGAGAAACTGCTGCTCAGCTCCATCTAAAGTTACAAACAATTAACCATCTGAAAGATGTGCTTTTTACATGTTGTATTTCGCTTGGGGAGATAGAAATGTAAACATATATTTCACATTCAAGGTGTTCCTCAACTAACAACTGCTTTGCAAGGTGTGAACACTATTGTCCACTAGAGAACCCACCAGAGAGGCTCATGGATGTATTGGGGTTAGCTTTCTTGCAAAGAAGATGCAAGATACAGCCAGCTAGTAATTCGTCCAGACTTTGTGTTCAGGCTAAACCTATCCTGAACATATATCTGTAATTGATACAGATATGTACTATTGAAGTTGGGGAGAGTTAGGCTGGGAATTATTTGTTCCAAAAGTTCATGAACATATAAAAATGTAAGCGTGTATGTGTATATTGTCATGCCCAGAAAAGGTGCAATAAAATTGAGAGGTAATGGGAGACGTGAATGGAGGACAGTCCGCTGGGCAGCTGTCAATGTTGTAGAGAAAACGACCTGACATCACCTTTGTCAATTTATACTATCATTATTTGAGTGGTTCTGAATAATAGAGAGATATTAATCCTATTACATTTTTATGCTTACAAAACGTAAGAAAGCCAAATTGGATTTTCTGGTACAAAAAGGAGTCTCTATCATCCTCTGAGAATTGCAAAATGTCTTTGAGAGTGTGCAGCGTGTAATCTGTTGTTCCCCCAAAAATAGTTTCCAAAATAGCGCCTTGTAAAAATGACAAACTGTCGGTTTTACATTTTTGTTTGTCTCCGGATTAAACAAGATCTCAGAAAGAGTGCGAATAAGTGTGTCTTCCAGCGTGGAACACGTCCTTTAAAGACATCTCATCAGTAGCTGGATAAATGATCATTCATAGATGCAGAATACTAGAAATAAAACCTGTCCAATTTACAATTTCTTCATCAGGTCAGACCGAGTATCTTGCGCAATAATATGAAAATGTTGTTATTGTGGGGCTCAGATGTTTTACCAGGTTGCCATCAGGTTCTGTTACATTCAAAGAAGAGTCAAGCATTCAGTAATAATTGCTTTAATAGTTTACATTTTCGAAGAGAATCCTTGAGCTCAATGAGATCCATCACTCTGTGGATAGGCAGTTGATGTATGGCTCCCATTAAAATATGGTCCAAGACTTCACAGGGGCAAACCGGCTGGACATGTCGTACTAATGCTCTGAGGTTAATCGATTCCAAACCACAGAGACTCTTTGAAATGTCAGCGTTCTGCTCTCAGTGTCTGTAAAGTGACTTTCTGATGCTGTGTGTCCCAGTCCAGATGGTTAATGCTCACAAAGAAACATTTGTATGACATTAGCGGTTATGTGGGTGTGGACTACAGCACAGTGTCCCGCGTGCTGTTGATCATTCAGGGGGTTAAAAGTGTTTGGAAACAGTTGTGTTTGAACAGCCATTGGGAAAAGAGTCAGATGACTGCTTCAGGGTATTTCTGGAAAGTGGAGGGAGTGTGCCAGCTGCATGTCATTTCTGCTTGTAGTGAACTAATATTACATAGGTGAGACGTTACTGTTTAGTATGTAGGGAAAGGATGATGATAGACTTAATCACTGTAATTGTGTGAGGTCCTTATTTCAATTCTAAGGACCCGAACAACCATAAGGTGAACCATGAGAGGTTGAGAAATGGGAAAGGATGAACTATTGTTCAGTAGCTTCAGTAGCTTCAGTAGCAGACAGCAGAATTGAAAGGGCCAGAACAGTGTTTTTGCATGTTTGTGGATAGAGATGCAGATGGATCACATGATACAGGACTTTCACCCAGGCTACCGGAGTCAGACGTTTGCCAACGTTTTGTCACATGTTGCTGTGTCACTGAGTTGCATGTACGTCCTTAGCTTATTTTGACTCTATCCATGATCTTTTTTCTATACCCTAACCAACGTCATTGTCATGTAACGCTGCGACCACAAAAAGACCTGTCATAGTTTGCCGGGGGCTTCTGCCCAAGAAGCAAAATGTGACGACTAGGTATTAGATCGCGTTGATTTTCCAAAGCCACATTGTTATAGATTTTTTTTACACCTTCCAGATAACCATTGGTTTCCATTAATTTGTGTATGGTACTAAAATGACAATGTAGTCGGGGTGTAATGGAGCTAATGACCAATTATTTTGTACAGTACATACCTTGTTATGTTGTCACTTATTTTGAAACACATAAACATTAAAGTATAGGCCTCAAATATTGGCATATGGTCAAATACACAAAGGTTAATATGTCAGAAGTGCAATGTCATTACAAAGGACTCTGACCTGCAATTTCTCACACATTAAGTCAATGAAAATAGTTTAATAGGACAAGTTTAGTGTATTTATAATGATCCAAATCAACCTCAAGAGTGAAGATTTAATACTGCTCATGCATAAGTATACACATTAGACGTGGACAGAGATGTCACTACCTGTATCAGTATCTGTATCTGTTCAACCAACAAAATGATCTCTTTCTGTATCTGTAGTCGGGTAGAAGACCGTAAGTAGGCGTGGTTTATACCAAAAGTTACGTTAAACCGGGCAAATGTTAGATTTTTGTAACCTAATATTCATTGGCAATGCAATTTGTGTGCCTTCAAAGCATCAAAGTGATTTAATATTGGCATATAATTAATTATGAAGTCTATTTCCACATCCTCATCCTTTAACTAAGTTGTATGAGCTGTCTGAACCCCACCACCTTTAACTAGAGGACATTGAACAATCAGAAACAGAATTTTCCATGAAACCTGTGACTGATACATTCAGCATGCACTGACTCAGTGGGAGTGACGACAGAATATAGGCTAGCGACCACAATAATTCCTACTAAATGAAACGACTGGTTAGTGAAAGCAAAGTCCTATGTTGCAAACAGTGCTTTTCTATCGTGTGGTCAACCACAATGGTATGAATCGTTTGAGGAAACATAACTGTCGCACAGACGATGTTAATCATGGTTTTTTTTTACATATAAAAGGATAACATTATTATGTGGTATTGAAGTTTTAAAAAGCGATCTACAGTAGGCTACACATCCCATACAAAGCAATGATAATTGAACTTTTTCAAAACTGAAAGCAAACATTGAAAGTGATGGATTATCACACAAGCAGATCTTCACATTTTAGTGAGTTGAATAAAAATCAGTGTTTGCCTGTAATGTGGGAACACACATTCATATACCTATATTTATGTATTTTGCTCAGCAGAATTTTTGTAAAGTATACTGCAGATGTTTTGTAGTAAAACATATTAAAAGATGACAGATTTTTTTTGTCACTTTGTTATTCAGGCTGGCTGGATTTGTACGGAATAATCTGTTTAAGTGAATGTTACACACACCCTTCCATCCGGGGGGCAGATTTATTTATTGCACTGTAAACACAGTTAAAGGATGAAAGTCAAGGATGAACGTCGGCGTTCTTGTTTGCTGCTATCCTGACTTTCTTATGCTCAGACTGGGCTACTAACAAGAATAACCAAAAAGAAATAAACCAAAAATAGTTCAGTGCATAATACAGCTAGCATACAAACTAGCATGAGCTAGCTGCCTGACTTTGCTATAAATAAATTACTTTCTAAACATAAAATTCCGGCACCACACATGGGAATTAACTTCATTAATACAACATAACAAAAATGGCACTTGTGCGCTTTTTTTCACCTGTAAACACAGTAAAAGGACAGTCATGGATGAATGTCAGCTTTCTTTTTAGCGGGCTAAATTTCGTTTTCGGAAGAATAACAGCACCAGTCGCTAACATACGCAAAATAAAATATCACTTTAGAACTACCTAACATTAGAGCAGGTGACTGTTCTACTGTCTTCCAAAGCATTCTAAATAATATTATTAATAATAATAATAAGAGTAATTAGAACTAGACTTGCCAGACTCGGGGGCTCCAGACCGTCTTAGAACAGTCCTGAAAAAACATTTTAACCAGCCCTAAGTGAATGTAATTTTTCCAAAATCCATTTCTCTACTTTCGTAACATATATAGTTGTTAGTTGTAGTGGCGTAATAAAAAAAAAAAACATAAAAAAGTTGAGAATAAAAAAATATTATTTAATGTTGAGAAAATAAATCATAATATTTATTTTTGCTTCCCTAATAGAGAAAAAGTCACACAAGGATCTATTCAAAAACAATTCAGCTTATATCTGGATTAATTGTTGTTTCTTGCTGTGTTATATTTAGTTGCTCAGGAGCACAATGGTGGTATAAAATACATTAAAGAAGATAAACTCATGTAATGTTGAGAAAGGAAATTACACCTATTCTCCTCATTAAACAGACAAATACAACCGCAAAAAACACACTTCCTTCAAACTGGACAGAAACAAAAGAAAACTTTTTTACATTGTTCCAACACTCACCATTACATAGTTCCATTAGCTGTTAGCTGTTAGCTGTTAGCAGTTAGCCACACACATTGTCCAAAACAGTTCAAACTGAAGCAGCGGCCCCTGCGAGCCGGTTACGAGTAGTGAGGGGTCAGCAGTCGTTTACGGTATAACAGTCCAACAAATTGGTTTTCCAAAACTTGTAAATCACCGCAACTAGTCCTTGAACATACAGTCATAAATAAGCACAGAAAATATTTGACTGATTGGTCCAGTAGTATGCGAGATTAGCCAGGGACAAAGACCAATTGCAAGATCTCCTGGCAGAGATAAAAAATTATAATGGGGGGGGGTAGAAAAAAATTACAGGGTGTAAAAATGTAATTCAAGATTAGTGACTTCTTGCGAGTAGGGAAAATGAGCTTCCACTTGGAAGGATGACATGGCTGTTATGTATGTATACATCTTAAATTTAGATTGTCCTTTAAAAGTCTTTGTATTGGTTTGAAGACAGTCCACCACTTCTGTCCAACAACAACTCTGCAGTCTCAGCACCCCCACAAGTACAGAGCATTTGGAGGTCTGTTGGCGAGAACCAATCAGCGTTGATGCACAGGCAACAGCCAGGACAAGTCACCCAGGATTTAGGTCTTTCTGTCTAGAGCCAAGTTCCTCAACACTCACATTGGCTGCTTCTCCAAACTTCCCCAATAGTAGTCCAATAAATCTGTGTATGACAGGGTTGATTATGGACCCCTGACATTTTAACTGTCATGTTAAAGCTTCTGCTTCCCACCAAATGTACAGATCTATAACTCATGTTACACTATTAACACAACCAGGATTCTCTTGATTTGTAATCTCAATGAGACCTATCCTGGTAAAATAAAGGTAAAATAAATAAAAATAAAAATACATGCTATTCATATGGCAGTTTCATGACCGAACATTAAAGCTGCAAAAAGCAATACACTAACAATGATAAATGAATATATTAAATTTATACAATGGATCAAATTACTAGAGACCCTCTTGCGATGAGATCACTCTAGCCATGATGCCAAATCGGGACATGACCGTGGGGTGTGTGTGTGTGTGTGTGTGTGTGTGTGTGTGTGTGTGTGTGTGAGGGGGTGCAACGGTCCATTCCCCACTTCCAGCCCAACTACATTTTGAGCTCAACTACACATCTGTGAAGTTTTGTGCACGGTTACAAGTTTTTGCGATGTAAAAAACGTGTCCACAGACAGACAGGCAGACAGACAGAATATAAAACATCTGGCAAAGTACTCAAAACTGCTTCTGTGGAAGTTTCTGCTACAGTTGGTGTCTCGGTTTTGCCACCCACAATTCAATATTTTGTTTTAGTCTCACAGCTCTACTGAACCTTGTGAAGCAAGCAGCCATTTTTAGCAAAAAGGCTCTGATAAACCCATTGTACACTACATGCCCAACACCAAATGGCTAGAAGACCAAGTCAGTGACTAGATGGTGATCGTTAAGCATTAAGCTGCTTAAGAGACAAATGTTTTTTTGGTCACTTGGTGGAAGTGGATCAAGCTGTTACCCCAACACCTGACATATGACCTCATGAAATTGATATGGCGATCATGTTAGCAGACAGTTGGCTATTTACGCCACCATCCAGTAGACATAGCAACATTATCTTTTGTGTCCACCTGATGAATATAAGTCATCAATTCACTCTCCCTTAGGCTCTGCTTTTGTCTCCATCAACTCCTGATAACAAATATCCGGTTAGAGTTGGGGTTGATAAGAGCAGTGTGACTGAACCAAAAGAATAACTTTTTTACAAATATGATAATTATCGTACATCTTCCAACGCTGATCCTGGCAGCTGAATGATTAAGACGCATACAATATAATCGCAATTCCCATTGTTCAGTTCTGGCCAGGTACCGTGGTTGCATGCCAAACCCACTCAAATCCCCACAGTGGCTGTGTCTGCCCCACGACCACTGAAATCAATAAAATCAAAAGCAAACAGAAGAGGAGTTGAATAATTGTTAATAAAAATTAACACCACCACTGCAAAGTGCAACTGAATAGAAAAATGAAATGTGGACTCTTAAACATCAGCTCTTTGTCATCTAAAGCTGGATTAGTAAATGATTTAATATCAGATAATCAGATTGATTTATTTTGTCTCACTGAAACCTGGCTGAGACATGAAGAATATGTCAGTCTAAATGAATCCAGTCCACCTCGTCATATTAATACTCACGTTCCTCGAGGTGGTGGAGCTGCAGCCATATTCAACTCAAGCCTATTAATCAATCCTAAACCTAAACTAGACTAAAACTCTTTGAAAGCCTTGTTCTTACGCTTTCAAACTGAACATCGAAAAAAAAATAAAGCCAATCTTATTTGTTATAGTGTACCACCCTCCTGCTCCGTATTCTGAGTTTCTATCTGAATTCGCAGAATTTCTATCGAGTTCAGTCCTTAAAACAGATAAGGTAAAAAGCTGTATAAATAAACTTGATTTGATTTGATTTGAAACCCATAGACTGTATAGATGGACGTCTCCACTTCCTCCCACTGTGCAAAAATTAAGCCGGGTATATCCCGGATATGAGCTGCTATCGTGCGCCTTTGATGTCATTTGGAGCGAGTGTCCATGCAGTAGTGATTGGGGGACAGTATCGAGGTCCAATCGCGAGCATCGCCACAGCTTGTTAGCGTGAGAGCCACCTATCTGCTGTACTTAACTGACCTGAGCACCACGGTAGCTAACTAATCATAACTAACCATAACATTTCTATAAATACATTTATGATCAAATTGACACATGTTCTATTACGGAGACTCGTGATTCGTTTTTCAGAAACATCACCTGCGTGTCTGCTAATTCCAAGATATGAACATACACAACAGTCCAACAGCGCTGGCTAACTTGATGTTTTAGTTCGGCCCATGTCCCATTGGGGAGGTGAGGTTTATTATCATCACTGCAGCCAGCCACCAGGGGGCGATTGATATGGTTTGGTTTCACTTTGGGGGGCTGCCATGTCTCCATCTTAATAAACAGTCTATGGTCAAGCCACTGTCTTTCTCCCAGTTTTATATGAGTTTAGGAGCAAGAGGGGGATCAAGTATAAGATGACTTCTCCTCATGTGGTGAAAAGATTTTAGATATAGATAGATACTTTATTTATCCCCAGGGCATAAGCGGCACCAGGCAGGGCTATTGACGACCCAGAAATTTCTGTGGTTTATTTATAATATTTACATTAATTTCCGCAGATTTACTTACTTACTTTACTCTGTCTCTCTGTCTCTCTCTTCCTCTGTCTCTGTCTCTCTCTGTCTCTCTCTGTCTCTCTCTCTCTGTCTCTCTGTCTCTCTGTCTCTCTCTCTCTCTGTCTCTCTCTGTCTCTCTGTCTCTCTCTCTCTCTCTGTCTCTCTCTGTCTCTCTCTCTCTCTGTCTCTCTGTCTCTCTCTCTCTCTGTCTCTCTCTCTGTCTCTCTGTCTCTCTCTCTCTCTCTCAAACACCCACTTATCTGTGGGGTTTACAGTTTTTTTTTAATCTCAGAATATGAGGCTGAAATGTGGACAAACCTCCAACACAAGTTATAACATAATGTATGGCCCTTTAAGCACGACCACACAAGGTGGGCAAAAGGAATGCATTTATAAATTATAAAGTTAGTCAAATGTAATTATAAAATCCAAATATCAAGTCAAGTAAGACGCCAGCAGTCTCCCAGTTAGTGGGGAGTGGTCTCATGTGCCGCTCTGTAGGACACATTTGGGGTATAAGACTTTGGCTGAAGACGCTTCTCTTCTCAACCAGCTTGTCTCAACCACATCTCCTCTAATCACTGAGCCCGGCTCTTCCAACTAGCTTGTTGGGCTTCTTACCGTGTCTCAGGCAAGAGATGTATACTAAAACCACAGCATGTATGGGTTTTTAGGTAAGAACCAAGCAGTTTGTGAGAAAATGAGCCACACATGCGAGTGTTTACTCCCAGTAAGTGAGTGGCAGGCCAATATTCAGCACTACCTAAAATACATCCTACAGGATGAAGCCACTTGGACAGATTACCCCAGGGATGGACAGAAGGGGGATTAAAAGATGACTGCTTTGTGTTTCCTCTCAGGTGAAGGTGTGGTTCCAAAACAGGAGGATGAAGTGGAAGCGTGTGAAGGGTGGCCAGCAGGGGGCAGCAGCACGAGAGAAAGAGTTGGTGAATGTGAAAAAAGGGCCGTTACTGTCGTCTGACTTTTCAGAGACAGGAGGACAGAAGCGCTCTGCCAGCTTGGCGAGGTTGGCAACCGAGGAGGACAGCCACGACAGCGACCAGGACTCAGAGAATCTTCACCTATGACCTTCCATGATGTTATTGGCCTGGTCAGAATTGGAGGAAACCTTGGTGAGACATGAACACATGTACTGTATACAGCTAGCTGTGAGTAAAGTCTCCCAATAGACAATAAAATGAGA
>CALSCE010010669.1:67188-95025 GCA_943593645.1 Bovichtus variegatus | reverse complement strand
ACACACACACACACACACACACACACACACACACACACACACACACATTGAACTTCAACGATATAGTCACCTTCTAGCTCTATAAGATCCTGGATATGTCTCTGGGGTTAGATAGTGGCTGTGCGGCTTGTGGTTGTGTGCTAGTGTGAGGGTTTTTGGCAAAAGGTTGTATATCGACGACAAAAAGTCCAACTGAAAATGGCGACATGAGGAGGGGTAGTTGAATCTTCAGTTGTAACACCGAATTCACATCGAGAGTGACGAAGTGTGGCTTGCGGCCAGCTGCCATGCAATGTTTATGGAAAGCGGAGGCCCTTGTTATTCTGCAGCGAGTGGATGTGAGCGTTGCAAGTTGCAGACCAGAGGTCGCCCTGGAGAAGAGCATGAAGCCCCAGTCATAACACCTCCAGCTTTCTCTGCTGCGCCAGAGAGGCATAAATCAACACGAACACACTCGGCCATCCATGACCACATCCTCTCTGCTCAATGGGCCGTCACAATGTATCAGGGGGCGACAAGAAGGTCTATCCAATGCCCCTTCACAATGGATGGAAAATATTATTTCCCAGAGAGAGTGACGACTTTTGGGCAACAGTAGAGCAATGATGCAGTCAAAAGCTATTTATTGCATCAGTCCCTGAAATTCAAGCTGTGTCAAAGTTGTGTCATATCTAGTAGGAAGACGCTGCTCCATGATGGGATGCTTGGGAAGCTGGGTTTGTCTATTTCTATAACTTCACAAATTCTGACTCTCTTTCTCTCAAACTCTTTCTTCACTCTTTACACAACTATGTGTCACTTTTTATGTTTACAAAAGTGCATGAACGTGCATGGTTATCCCCATATTTGAAGGGTTTCTCTCTCTCTATGACAGCAACCGTTCAGCCCTTCCAGTCTAGACATGTCATAGATGGTCAAAAACACACTGATGTTGTGATAACACAGTGTTCAGACATGACTGCGTGGTCGCCTTGCAATTTAAAAAAGAAATGGGGATTCTAAAAAAAAAAAAAGAAGTCCTTCGTTGACCCACAGTTTAACAACAGTAAACACTGAGACACAAGGTTGACCATGAAGGGCATCATCCCTACGTTCTGCTCAATAAACCGGACCTTTCCATAAAAACCTGACACGTTTTCTCCTGAAAGAGAAACATGAGCCATTAGTTCATGTTCAACGTTTTAAGAGTTGTAATTAAATGGTAATAATAGACGACCTCGGAGGTGGTTTACAGTAAACTTGATGAAAATGCAACATGAGTTTAGCATTTCCACCCCCTGACCCGTTAATCTAACTGTGTGTTTGTTTATTATTGGAATCGACCGGGAAATGAATCAGCTGGGTTGCTTCAGAAAATGTCTTATCAATCATAGCAACTTAGTGTACCACATAATTTTCACACTATTAGTGTGTAGGGGTTACAAACAATGTGTCTGTGTGTGTGTGTGTGTGTGTGTGTGTGTGTGTGTGTGTGTGTGTGTGCGTGTGTGTGTGTATGTGTGTGTGTGTGTGTGCGTGTTCCCCCTAAGGTATTTAAGCTGCTTTAAAGGTTTCAGTTTGGTTTATTGATCCAGAAAACCCCAAAACTATAATACTGACTTTACAGATATAACAATGACACAGAATTACAGGGTGATGTATGCAACTGAACATAATGCATACATAAAACAAAAGAAACCAAACAAGGATGAAAGTATTGTCACAATTGGTAGAATAATAACATCACGCCTAAGGTTTCAGGGGGAATCTGTTAAATATGACACACCTCTATCGTGTCGCTCTGATGGAAGGTCGCATCGCTGCCATCCGTGCAGACATAAAGTATTTGTATATTATATTGTATGTTAAATTTAGTAGTACATTAGAATAAAAACACAATGTAAGACACATTTAAAATTAAAAACTAAAGAAACTGAACAAGATTAGCGAACTGTAGACATTATGATAAAATTACCTAATGAACTCGTGGGATGTTTAGGTCTGCGTTTAGAGCAGATCGTGGGGTTCAGAGTGGAGCTGAAAAAAGCTCCGCAGCGGAGGAGAGGTAGCTTGGTAAATGATCTTGAATATCAATCAAATTTCCAAAAACAGAATGAGATTTTCCAAACTTAAGAGGTTGTATTTGGACAACATGTTACAATGATGGTGATTTAATGATTTCCTATCAGAAACCTTCAAGTCTTGTTTAAAGAGAATCTCCGTTGCTTTCAGTACAGTCTTACTGGCCTGGGACCAGCAGGATATACAAGAATGAAGATGCGACAAAATCATAGTGTGCAAAAATGTTTTTGATGCTTCTATTGTTAACAAGTTCCTCATATGTCTAATTTGAACAATGTTGCATTTAGATTTTTTACTTATGTTTTTTTAATGTTTTTTTTTTGTTTATTAGTAAAAACCATCAACATACATTTTTTTATATTCAAGTTAAGACACGAGTCAGTCAGCCATTTAGCAACTTTATGAAGCGTTAACAAGAGCTTAGTGCCTACTTGTTCAGCATCTCTCCCATGAGTGTACATGACCGTGTCGTCAGCATACATCTGGATTTCCACTCACTGGACATACTGTATCAAATGCTTCATGCATTTCTCCTCTAGCTTAGCTAATTTATTCTTGACAACTTTTAGAATGACTATTCCTAAATCCAAACAGCATAGAACGGAATAGATCTTTGTTGTTAAGATGTGACACGCGCTGTCCTGCAACTACCTTTTCAACCCTTTAGAAACAACAGCTGGTATGCTGATGGGTCTACAGTTGCTTAGTTCACATTTAAATACTGGGGTAGCAATTGCAGTTTTAAAAGCTAATAGGAATATACTATCTTTCAATCATTGATTTGAAATAAAGGTGACAGGAGTTGTTATATAGAGATACTGTCATGTCCCCAGTGATCGCTTGCCTTACAATTTAAAGTGGTTTGCCATGGCTAAAGGGGTCCTGTTGTAGGGTCTCATTTAATTGAGCTCTATATAATGACTTTTATGGTGCTCTTTTCCCATAAGTTTATCAATAATTCTCCATAGCTTTTGAGGATTTCCTTTTGCCTGTTAAATATTATCTAAAAAGTAATTTGCCTTGGCCTTCTTTCATTGTGTTGTAACTCTATTTCTGAGACCTTCTGTAAGAAGATTTTTAAAGCGCTGCATCCCTCTCTTTCATTAATTGCCATAAGGTATTGTTAAACCAAGTTGTCTACCCATCCACCTTTGGGATATTGTTTTCGTATATTTAGCTATTATCACCCATTAAAAATGTGTTCTTTACCATCACACTGTTAAAAAAAAACAAAACACTAGTTATTTCATCAAAGAAAACATCCTTTGCTGTTGTTGGTCGATACAAAACAATTATATTTAAAGATGTTTTTGGGGAGAGGTCTATGGTTATCCCAACACATTCAAGAGTATCACAGGAGAATTAAATTTGTTTATTTGGAAGGCTTTTCTTAATATAAACCATAACACCCACTCCTTTACCATGAATACGATCTCGTATATAAATATTATATCCTGCGATATAACAAATATCAGATGAAATTGCAGGGCTTAGCCAGGTTTCAGAAAGACACATAATCAAGGTTTGAATTTTTGATGAGATGCCACCAAAAAGTCCTTTCTGTTTAATATTCAAGTCCCACTTTTGTATAATTTACGGTTTGAAACATTCTGGTGTCCTGTTATTTTGTCTTGGTGATGTTGCAAGTGCGCTGAAAGTTAGTTGTTCATCATTAGCTTCTTGTAATTTTAGTCCAGGATTGATGACAGAGTTACCTTGTAACATTGAATTATAATGATCCGCTTGGAAAGTAGGAAGGGGCGCCGGTGTATAGGAAGCCTGAAGCTGGGGTTTCTCTCGCAGATGATCGATGATCCGCTGATCAAAGCCACAACTCCACAGTGGTAAGACGCCATTTCAGTCAATGCCATGGACACCGAGCGAAGATTAAAGGCCTTCAAGCCCACCACTTCTTAGCATGGGATGTATCTTGAACACTTGGCATTTGCTGAGCAGAGACCCTAAGCGGTCCTACGACATCTAGTCATGAGCATATCACATAAAAGGGGCGTTATTTGCAGCATATGACCAAATGCAAGTCTACTGGAAGCAGAGCAGAATAATTAACAAATGAAGAGCAATCTAAGATATTACAGAAAAAACTAAATAATTAGAAAACATTATCCAAGCCAAAAGTAACACAGTTCAGCGGCCAAATGCAGGAAGGACATCTGGCAAAATAGTTGTGAGGCTGTGTGAATCCGTAAGTAGGCTTATAATACCACTTTATAAAAACAAAGTACATGTAGAATAAAAATGTAATATTGATATTAATGTGCAAATTGAATGTCATATGTGCGTTGCAAATTGCCATTGCAAGATTTACCTAAACGTTAAGGCTGTGGAATGACTTGCGATTGACATAATCACCTTCATTTTCACTGGTGTGACCAGATAAGAATGGGTGACATTTGAGAAAGGAGAGTTGTGGTTGGGCGTGGCCTCCAGTACATTACATTCAGTGTCAATGAACAGTCATGATAGTAATATTAGTATTCTTTTCTGCAGACTTTGGAAAAGACTTTGTTTGGATCTCGTCAGACACGGTTTCATTTCCCTCCGTGAATGTTTTAATTCAACGATGTGATAGCTATGCGTCGTCGCTTTGCATAGTTGTGTATCCAATGGTGATACTACTGTACATGTCTGAAGCTTTTTTTTTCTTTTGCTAATTTTGTAATATTGCCCAGCCCTAAGAAAACCTGGCTTTATTTCAGTGGTTTTACATTTGCCTTTGACCATTTGTCATCATGGTTACTTATTGTATTTGTGTGGGATGCACTAACTCCATTCTGTTAAGACATGGAGTCCTAACAGGCTGCTGACGTCATTGGCTATCATTTTGTATCAGACATCATTATATCTGGATAATTATAAATGAATATGAGGCCTGTGGCCCTTTATTTGTTACAACACATTTGAGGCCTGTCCTTTTCCGAACACTTTGTTCTCTTCTGGTTCATTATTTGTGCTTTTCATGAGTATCACTAACTATCATTGAGACAAGAAAAATACACCAAAACAACATGTGGTTTAGTATAGCTCATTGATATAAGGCAGCATAGCTATGTTGTAAAACCCACCAGCGTATTACGGCTAATATTGATGTTAGTTAGCATTAGAATCGTACTCATAAAACCTACAATTTGGCATAATTGGTAACTGTGCCGTGTTGGTACCATCAACATCGGACCGCAAGGAATCTGAGTGTGAGACTGAACGACTAACTGTCCATCACTGCCAGCATCGCTGCAACAGACATCTACAACATCAGGAGGATACGTCCCCTACTGACCCTGAAAGCAACGCAGGTTCTGGTCCAGGCCTTGACTGCAACTCCCTCCTGGCTGGACTACTTACATGTGCCATCCGACCTCTACAGCTCATCCAGAATGCAGCAGCCCACACTGCACCGCTCCTCCGCTCCCTTCACTAGTTGCTTGAATCTGCTTCCAGACTCTGGTGCTGGCCCACCGTGCTGTGAGTGGATCAGGCCCTTCCTACATCCAGGCTACAGTCAAACACACACCCCAGCTCGCTCACTTCGCTCTGCATCGGCTAATCGGCTCGCTGCTCCCTCACTGCGAGTGGGACCCAGATACCCCTCAAATAAAACCACCTGTTTGCTATCCTGGCTCCAAAATGGTGGAACGAGCTCCCCATTGATATCAGGTCAGCAGAAAGTCTGCACACCTTCTGTTGCAGACTGAAAACCCACCTGCTTAAACTGCACCTTGGCCAATAAAAATAAAATAAAATAAAAAAATCTGTATGTAGCACTTACTTTGGTTTGGCTTATTTGAAGCTATTGTTCTGCACTTGTATGATTTCACCTATTTGAAGCTGATGTACATGCAAGATTCTCTGTTTAGAGTTGTGTCCTCATGATTGTTTGCACTTACCATTGTAAGTCACTTCGGACAAAAGCGTCAGCTAAATGAACTTTAATGTAATGTAACTTCAGTTTGCTAACGTTAGCACCCTGACATGTAACGTTAGCTTGTTACTTGTTTGCACAGTTGATAACATTACATTCGTAATTCATTTTCCTGTTGTTTAATGGCAATGTTGATGTGTTATAAGGTTTTGAGAGATACTGCAGGTAATGCAGGGACAGATGCAATTACAGCCAAACCTGCAGTGTTTGTAGATCCAGAGCAAGAAATGTGTAAATATTCTCTTACATCTAACATTATCTGGAAATATTCTATAACACATTTATAAGTCCACTTCACTTAAATGGTATAGGAGGGCAACATATTAGAAACACCTCTAAGTATGATACTCTAATACAACTCCAACACTATCTATGACATATTTATGGTTAACATATAACACATCTCAGACTGAATTTCAACTAAAACTGAATATTGTAAGCTCTGTAAAGGAAGATTAAAGGTTCAATGTGAAAGATATGAATTGAAACTTAAAACATTAAAACAATTGACTAACATTATCTAGGCTGCTTCGACGTTAATGGAGTGTGGGAGAAAGACGAGAGACGGACATGTCTTCTGTTAGCAGTTAGCAGTTAGCTCAACGTTCTGTTGCTGCCGTTACACAGACCCAGCCCATGAGAAAGAGAAAGCTCAAATTGTGGCAGAGGCAGCTAGCAGAGGCACTTCCAGTGGCAAGCTCAGCTGCCACTGACTTGCCGTGGCACCTGCCTCTGTTTGGGGTGGTTGCCAACGGCTTGCCGCGAAAGCTAATGCTGTTTGGACACTGACTTTGTAGCTGACGCTAATATGACAGGGGTATACATGTTGCCATGACAACACCGGAAGTCAAAATTTGCAATATCTGATTGACATGTGGTTTTTTTTATGTAAATATATGCAAATACAAATAGATGGTGTTAACTATCGTCCCGGGTACTTTGTTAGTGAAAACTCATTACTATGTTGCCTTTTTTTAAATCCTGATGATAATCCAGATGTATTATCATTTCTCCGTTCTTATTAGCGTCAGGTACAGACTTGCCGCTGCTTAGAACTGCTGCAGTTTAGGGTGGTAGCCACTGACTTGCCACGGTAACTGGGTTCCTAAACTGTCTTGGAATTGCATTAATTGGCTATGACTCGACAATTGAGACTCTTGTGGATCTAATGAGCCCAATTTTATTCATGTGTGATAATGTTAGTCCCCATAGTAACCATTGCATTGTAGTGAGACCATTTTTTAAAACTTGAACTCACTGTATAAAATGAACTGTCGTGAGCTGTAGGATAATCACAGAGGGCTTTCAGAGGATTTATGGCTTTTTGACATAAGGGGGTTTCTGAGCAGTTTCCAGAACAGAAGTGCTCTATATATTTTTGTCATATAGATTTTCTATGTTTATATTTCATTATGTTGTTTATTCTGTACACACGTCATCTATTACAGTCTGTGCGTCCTGGGAGAGAGATCCTCCTCAGTCTCTCCCTGAGGTTTATAACATATTTCCTCTTTAATTGTTGGGTTTCTTTTAGGGAGTTTTTCCTTGTGCAGTGCGAGGGTCTAAGGACAGAGGGGGTCGTATGCTGTACAGTCTGTAAAGCCCACTGAGACTAATGTATCATTTGTGGTATTGGGCTTATAAATACAATTTGAGACTAAAATCAATGCAAGACTATGATTATGCAATTTTGTGACGGTCGATTTTCTTCAAATGTTCCAATTAACAATCATTTGCATTGGTGAAAATAATGTTATTGATGTGTGTCCAAACAATAACTATCTTTGGGTGAAGTCACCTGACCCGTGTTACCTAGCTGTGGTGTCGACTGTGCACATACCGCCATCTTGTGGTCAAATGCTGTAGTCTATAACCGCCAATTACACATATTACAAAAAATATAAATAAACATGCTAAATGACTCCTACGCCCCGCCCAACCATGCTCAATTTAAATAATAATGATTAAATATTGCGTTTGCTGTTGTTAGACAGGTCCCTCTCTGCAGAATGACAGAAGCTGGCAGTGGGTAAAGGCATCCCTGAGGAACACACGCTCCACTACCGCCCCCTACTGACCGGACAGGATCCAACACTGATCCACTTCATATGGATAAATCAAGTATAGTGTCATAGTATGTCATACAAATGTCATTAAAAAAAAGTATGCTTTAAAAAAGTACTTAAAATTAGTACTTAAAGCATCACTTAAAAGCATTAGCCCATAAAAATGTCATAGTATAGTGTGTATATATTATTTTATATCCTAATCTCCTGTCTAACATCCCTGAAAAAGGCCCTCCGCTCATACTTCTCAGTGACTTTAACATCCAGTCAGACAAGTCAACAGACTATTATCTCTCCTGTCTTCTTTTGCTTTCTCCCTGTGTCCATCCCCACCTACTCACAAAGCTGACAACCACCTCGACCTCATGTTCACCAGATACTGCTCGACCATGAACCTCTCTGTAACCCGCTTCACATCTGATCACTTCTTCATATCCTACTCTCTCCCCCTCTGCCAACCTAATAAACCTAACTTCCTGAATACTGCACCTCTCCGCCGTAACCTACGCTCCCTCTCTCCATCTCTCCCTCCTCTCTTGCCTCAGCTGTCCTCTCAGCCTTCACCTTCTCACTCACGCTTGCCAACTCTGCCACAGACACTCTCCTCTCTACTCTGTCCTCCTCTCTGGACTCTCTCTGTCCTCTCACCTTGCACCAGGTTCGTCAGTCCCCTCCAGCTCCCTGGTTGAATGGCTCTAAACACCCTGACGACCTCATTGCCTTTCAAACTCTTCTCTCCTCTTTCTCTTCTTCTATTTCTGAAGCAAAAAGTGCTTTCTTCCAACAGAAAATCTAATCCTACTTCTCTACCCCAAGAAACTCTACTCTATCTTCTCCACCCTCCTCGATCCTCCCAGTCCCCCACCTCCTTCTACCCTCCTACCCTCTCACTTTGTCAACTACTTTATAAAGAAAATAGATGACATACGCTCTTCATTCTCTGTTCACTATCCACATCACTTCCCTCCACCCTAACTTCTTTCTCCCCCCTCTCTCCAAATGAAGTTATAATCCTTGTTACCTCTGCTGCCCTACCACCTGCCACAACAAAAGAGAGAGAGAGAGAATTCTTATTACATCCATTTTACACGGCAGTATTCGGAGTTACTTGCTACTTGCTTATGCGTCAGACCTGCGGTGAGTGCACAGCACACTCCATTATAAAATGCTGTCTCTTTCAAAAAATATAAATAAACATGCCTTCATATCAAAAGTTATTCACAGAAAAGCTCATCAGCCTTGGTTATTACCCGTTATCCCCAACCCTAACCCTAACCCTTATCCTCAGATTAAAGGGGGTCCTAAAATGTTCACCACAGACATATGGAAAGGAAAGGAAGCAGCTAGACATGCCCAACTTGCTACACATAAGCAGCTGGAGCAGACTATTATAGACAGCAACCTTCATGTCTGCACCACTCAGCATTCTGCAGTTATAACTGACCTAACACTGTAGTCACATTTATTCCTGCCACAGTCTACATTTGCCTTCTGCCTCCATCTAGTGGGTGAAAAGATTCCCTGCAGTGTGTGTTACTTACTTTAAATAGTTGGCCAGATACTGAACAATACGCAAATAAAAAAGTACACTGCACAGAACCTGTTTGTGTTGTAATATTTGAGTCACTTGTACTTAAAAGACACAGCTGAGAGTGTTGTTTTCTGATACAACTAGTATCTGTACAGCTTTTATCTGTTTTAGTACAATGGAATAGGTCAAAGGTCAGAGCTGTTTTCCAGGCTTACCTTAACCTGAAACACAAGCATAATATTTTTGACCTTTTTCTCTTGAACTACTGGGTTTGTGTGTTTAATAGAATCAGAAGAAAAGTGTATAACTTTCCTGCATTGCTTGGACATGGACATCAGGACAAGCCTGACAATTGTAGCCTCTTTGTGCACAGCTACACACAGAGCCTGACTTTTCTTATGTTTTGGTTAGCTTATACATTATTCATAACCATCTCCAAACTGCTGCCTGAACCTAAACCTAAACTAACGTTGCTTTCCCGGATGCCGACTGTTGCCTGCGTCTTGGCCAAAAAGTAGCACTAGAGCACACAATAAAGACTATAGCCAACAGCAAACTAGCATGTTAGTTCTACACCTGCGAGAGAGGAAATAACTCTCCATACAAGCGGTGGTTTGTATTTGTCATTCAAAATGGAAAACCATGTAATGATCCATACATTAAAACAAAGCAGCGTTTGCCGACCATAATGGTCTGATCTGTTGGCTGCTCCCCCCCTCACACATACACACACAGACACACTGATCCATGATTTCCTTTTTTTTTCTTTCCCTCTCTTTTTCTTGCTCCCTCTCCTCTAACCATGAACGAGAAAAGATGCATACATACATGTATGTGTGTGCGTTTATATATGTATGTGTATTCATGAGTATATATACGTATACATACATATATACAGTATATATACACACACACCCATTATTTGGATCAAACACAGGACACTCACACACACACACACACACACACACGCATCCATCTGCATACCCCATACTAAACACCCATCAGTCTAAAACCATGTGGTATTATTCAGTTTGCTTTGGTCCCCTTGGTTTTTGGTGATTTGTTTTAGTCTTACTTTGTACTTGTCTTCACTTGTCCTGTAATCACTTTATCGCAAAATAAAAATTAAACAAAAGAAGAACAACCCTGCAGGCTCAGGTTTGATTCACTTTGTCTGCTTCCATCTACTTTTATGTGTCCAAATGAAAATGGGACAATATGTTGAGGATTTTTAATAAAAAAGAAAAAAGAAAATAAAAGTAACTTCTTTGAACAGAATGGAGAGAACAACCCATCTTATTCTTGTTTATCCCTGCTGTCTGGTAGTTTCACCTCAGGTAAGGACTCCGTTGAGCCAGCTTCACAAGACAGGAAATGTCTGCAGATGTCTGAGAGCTACACATATGACCACAGATGGAAAACAAATCTGAGGACTATTTTCTTTTGTTTCATGCCTGCACAAAATGCACTTTGAACATGCAACATAAACATTTTCTCATAGACTTTCATTTCAAATTCAATCCGCCTTATCTTTGTTGTGCTCATTTATGACCGTATGCTATATGGTCTCTTGTAGTTATAGTGATTAGTATTTTATTGACTGTTTTATACAGTCATTAACTGCTGACTCCTCACTATCATCAACCGGTTGGTAGGGGGCGCTGCTTCAGTTTGGACTGTTTTGGACGATGTGTTTGGCTAACAGCTAATGGAACTAAACACACAGCTGGATAAATCGCTGTTTGTTTGTTTGTTTGTTTTTACCGACTTTTGTCTTTTCCATTAGTTAATAATGAATTGTTCTACTTCAGGAGAACTCCAACCGCACACAGCGGAGGGTGTTTTTGTTGCAGATTTATGTCTTTTCATTTTGCTAATAAAGGGGTCGCTTCAGAAGAACACAAGCCGCTGAGGAGAGAGAGAGCAGGCGTTAGCAGCCTGTAGACCCGGCATATTTTCACATCTAACTTGGTGAATTAAGGGTTCATTTAGACCAAACCAGAGTTGGTCATTGGTCAACAATGGAAAGACTTAACTGAGACGGTTTTGGTGAGTTTTCTTTTGCTTCTGTCCAGTTTGAATCAAGAGTGTTCGTGAATTTTTGCAGTTTAACATGGAAATTAAGTGTGAGATTATTTCCTTTTTTCAGCCATTTTGTGAGTTTATTTAGTTTATTCATTACTGACCGAATACCTGAGTTACTTATTGAACGTAGCGGACTTGCCGCTTACTACGGGAGGGAAGGAGTGGGACGCTGCGGCTTGCCCATTGATTACAAAGTGTTTTACATAAACTCTACGAGTCTGATTGGGATCAGGAGCAATAAAAACATGATTAGAACATTCCTATTTTTGACTGAGGCATTTGTCTTTCCAACAAGAAATGTTAACGGTCACATCCCAAAGAGTCTCTGATTTAAGGCCTTTAAATAAATGACTTGTCAGATCATCTGACAGCTCTCTGATCATTGGACTTTCTCCTTTAATGGCAGAGGAGGCGAGCGCCCTTCCAAAGTAAACAAAGTTAGTAGCCACTGCTCTCCACAGCCGTCTAGCCTTTACAATATGAGCAACCAGTAGTTAGTGAGCTAACTGCATTCTGCAAGATAACAACGCCATTATCATACAAGTATCTCACAATAATTGTGAATTTGACTTTTAACGTAGCGACACAGACAGATAGACTTAAAGCTCCCGTTTCATATGTCCCCTTTGTTCTACACACATTTGTGCACGCGTACACAGAGCACGTGGAGACGGTCAGAGGACTCTCTCTCTCTCTCTCTCTCTCTCTCTCTCTCTCTCTCTCTCTCTCATAGTTCATAGTCTAGGTATATTTTATGAAACTACATTAACTGGTTATCATTTTCCTCTGATTCAGATCTTCTGATTTAGCAGTGGTGCCCTGATATTAATTCCTTTTGATAGCCATTTTACTCTGTTTTTGAACTAATGCACCTACTTCATTGTAGTGCCAGTTATTATCAACCCCTATTTAAGATTTTATGAATATTAATTTTTATTAATATGAATTATCATTCATATTTGTCAATAACCAGATTTGCTCATACCAGAACCCCAACATAATGATGACACTGGCGTGAGACGTAGCAGTGTTTCACAAAACAAGCACACAGAGAGTGTCTTCTTCTTCTTCAGGCAGACAGTTTTTCATTATTTAACTGACACCAAGTAGCCCAAGCCATAAAGTAAAAATGTTTAGTTGTTTAGTTCATTAGTTGTAATGAAAATGAATAAATATTTGGTTGTTTTGGTCATCAGTTTCTGCATGCTGAGTCTACAGATTCAAAACCTTGCAATTTGGAAACAATCATTTAGCTGGCCAGGAGAGATGGGGGGCATGTGTGTGAAGTGTCACTGACATTATATATTATATGACATTATACATCCTTAAAATCACTTAAAAAAAGAAAAATAATGATAACTTATACACTTGTTAAGTATAATAGATGTAATAATAAATTGTATTTATACACTCAGTCTCCCATAGCGGTTGAAGACCTGATAGTGTTATGAAACTCTTTGAACTTTACTGCAAGTCTCATAAAGATACAAATGTTTTGTAAGAATGAAAACTGTCAGCGCACAGCTGCTGAAGGGCAGGACCTCCTGTAGGGAGGATAAAACCATTCCTCCCAGGTCTGTTGTTAATGCAGGAAATGTTACTGACTGAGGCAATGTGGCGGGCTCCCAGGGGTCAGAGTTCATGGCTTTTCCTTATGACTCAAAGTTGTGAAGAAGCGGAGGGTCAATGTGGGGCTGCGACTGGCTGCCAAGAGAAATGCAGCACTGCCAAACAGGAAGTATGTCACAACAGTACGGAAAATCTTGACTTGGTTTTGTAGCTCACATGCCAGACGCTGTGCCAGTTCTCTGATTATTTTCTTGTCCCCTGGAGACTTGACCCGGATCAAAGTCTTAGTGCCACCACAGGAACATCCACAGTGAGATGAGATATGAGCTGCTTGGCACACTAAACTCATGTAATAACATGTTTGATCTTCTCAAGCTCTGTAAACAATGACGTACAGTAGAGACAAGTGATCAGTGATTATCTAACAATATAAATACAAACAGAATCAGAATCACCAAGAATAGAATAGAATAGTTTTTTACACTGAAGGAATTTGCCTTGGTGTATAATGGTTCATACATAAACACAGTAAGAGAAATTAAAATGTAAAATGTGAGCAGATATCAAATAAAAAATTTAAATATTATAAAAGTTATTATAAAATCAAAGAATCTATACAAGAAACATAAATATACATGAAAGGAAATACAATAATAATATGACAAATTACTGTTAAAACATATGTACAGTATATCTGAATTAAAAGTGGAAGAGCTGTGCCATTTTAAAAGTGGTAGTATTGTTCCAAAATGTGCATAATTGTCAGAGGACTGGGCAAAGGTTCACAGTACGGAGTATGAGGAAGGTCACAAAGATGCCAGAAAGATGTTAATATAACGCATACGTTAATGTAATGTGTGGTGTCAACGGGAGGAGAAAAGAGTCAGTGGGATGCCTTGTTGATGAGGCCAGTAGCTGACGGGAAGAAATTATTTTTGTGGCGTGAGGTTTTGGTCCTGATGCATTGCAGCCTCCCGCCAGAGGGGAGCGATTCAAACAGTTTGTGTCCAAGGTGGTACGGGTCGGCCACAATCTTTCCTGCCCGCCTCAGGGTCCTGGAGGCGTACAGTTCTGGATGTACAGCAGATTGCAGCCAATCACCTTCTCCGCAGAGTGAATGATACGCTGCAGCCTGCCCTTGTGCTTGGCTGTAGCTGCAGTGTACCAGATAGTGACGGAGGAGGTGAGGATGGACTAGAAGATAGCAGTGTAGAAGTTCACCATCATTGTCTTTGGGAGGTTGAACTTCTTTAGCTGCCGCAGACAGAACATCCTCTTCTGTGCTTTCTAGGTGATGGAGCTGATGTTCTGCATCCCACTTGAGGTCCTGGGTGATGGTGGAGCCCAGGAAGAAGAAGGACTCCATAGAGTCCACTGACGAGTCACACAGGGTGATGGGGGCGGGTGGGTCTGCGTTCTTCAGACATCTACAATCATTCCCACTGTTTTTAGAGCGTTGAGCTGTAAATTGTTCTGACCACACCAAGTCACAAGATGGTCAATCTCCCACCCGTAGGTGGACTCATCCCCACCAGAGATGAGTCCAATGAGGGTGGTGTCCTCCGTAAACTTCAGGAGCTTGACGGTCTAGTGACTGGAGGTGCAAGCTGTTGGTGTGCAGGGAGAAGAGCAGAGGGGAAAGAACACAGCCTGGAGGAGAACCAGTGCTGATGGTCCAGGAGTGTGAGACATGTTTCCCCAACTTCAGGTGCTGCTTCCTGACAGGAAGTATGTGATCCACATGCAGGTAGAGTTGGGCACATGCAGCTGGGAGAGCTTGTCCTGGAGCCGGGATGATCGTATTGAAGGCCGAGCTGAAGTCCCCACACAGGATCCTGCTGTAGGTTCCTGCTGAGTCAAAGTGCTGTAGGATGAAATGGAGGGCCATGTTGACTGCATCGTCTACAGACCTGTTAGCTCTGTAGGCAAACTGCAGGGGGTCTAGGAGTGGGTCTGTGAGAGTTTTGAGGTAGGACAGGACAAGGCGCTCAAAAGACTTCTTGTGATCCTTGTTTTTTTTTGTTTTTTTTAGGGACAGGGATGGTGGTGGAGGTTTAGAAGAAGGCTGGAATGTGGCATATCTCCAATGAGGAGTTGAAAATGTAGAAATTGTTCATCTTATTTTCCAGGACCAGATCATTAAAGGAGGGGGGGGGGGCTTTAGACTTGTAGTTGGTGATCTTGGTGAGGCCCCTGCAGACAGAAGCAGAGTCATTAGCAGAGAACTGTTGTTGGAGCACAGTTGATTAGCATCTCTCACCGCCTCTTTAAATCTGTCCTGGTCCCCACTCCTAAATGCCTCATCCTTTTGCAACGTAAGCTGCCTGAGTTTAGTTGTGAACCAGGGTTTGTTGTTGATATAACTCATCCAGACTGTTGGTGTTAGTCCTGAAAAAATCCCAGTCAGTACAGTCCAAGCACACCTGAAGATCCTCCATAGCTTCACTGGTCCACTTCTTAGATGACGTGGTCAGAGTAACCCAGTGCAGCACGGGGACAGAGTAAAAAGCCTTGCTGATTGTAGTGTAACAGACAAAGAGAGAGAACAAATAGAACATGTGTGGAGAGAGGGATGTTTGAATCCCTCTCTTTGTGTATCACTATGCTTAAAGGCCAATTCAGGGTTTAGGTGAGATTGTAACGTGTGTATATAATAATAGAATCAGGTTAGAGAAGATGGTTGGTGTGCCTGCGACTCTATGTCTGTGTATTCAATACTAACACATCAACTTGGCGACGTGGCGAAGTCTGACATCTGCTGTTTACAGATTTTCAGCTGTTGCAAGGCGGAGGAGGTCGGTCGCTATGTACAGTTACCTTGTTGCTAACTGCTCGTTGCTCTTATTGTTGTGAAATCTAGTTTACTTTGGGTTAGCTGTGCAGGCTAACCAGGAGCCTTTCAGGCAAGCTCTCCCGTCTCTACTATGAAAAGAAGAAAGTCAGATGCATCTTCTTCCAAACAGACTACACAGGGATTAGAGAGCCATCCGATGTGGCAAGAAAAGAGAAAGAACACACGGCCGTGTTGTGGTTTTGTCAACCTGGTGGCGTCATGGGTCGCAGGCTACAGTAACCAAAAGGTATTGTACATTGAGACAATGGGTGGAGCTTAGGCCACTTCCGGTTGCAGGCACCAGAAGTGCGGTAGGGTTTTGGCACCCTTGGAGGATCCTGGGAAAGTAAGTTATTTGGCTCAGCTGCCATTGTGTTGAGTCCACATTAGAATTAATTGTAAAGATAATGATGAAGTAATGAGGGACTATTTAGTAACTATTCAGTATTATGTTTCACTTTCCCTCAGGGGACAGAAAAAAGGTTAAGCAATCATAGGATGATAAAGTAATGAGGGACTACCTAGTAACTATTCAGTATGTTGTATCAGTTTACTTGAAGGGACAAAAAAACAGTAAATAATATTTAAGTAATTAGTAATTATTGAGTCGTTACTAGTTCCGTGTCGCTCAGCAGCCGGTTCAGAGTTAATCAAGAACGACTTGTGAAACTGTGGTCAGTATGATCGGTTCACAGATAATTATTATAATTCTCATAACTTAATGTCTTAATGTCTGTTCTCTAGTAACTCATCATTTTCTACTATATAGTTTTCCATTAGGAATTATTAGGGAAGAACTTATTAATGATTCATTAATTATGAAGTCATTCCTGATTCGTTCCACACCTGTTTCTCAATTAACTAATCATTAGCTACTTCATGACGTTTGATTAGGAGTTACTCAGTAACTGAAGGTTCTTTAAAAGTTCACTACTCAACATTTTGTTTCCCTTATTGTAAAGTGTTACCCTTGAATATCTACAGTATGTAAAGTTTGCTACCATTACCTAATGTGGCACCCTACAACCACAGACAACTGGTTCAGATGCCGCTACGGCACACACCCTGGCTTAGCCATCGGTGCGTGAGTCTTCATGGAAATGTTAATCGCTCCTGATTAGTGGCACCTTGTATGCTAGTCTCTATCACCAGTGTATAAAAGTGTGTGTGAATGGGTGAATGCTGGCTTTGAGAGGATGCTCAGACTAGAAAAAGCGCTATATAAATGCAAATGCTAAATGAAAAATAGATACTGAGCTCACAATGAAGCAAGAACATCCTGGATTCACTCAGCTCAAAGCAGGTAACTTACATCAACATGCGGCTCACGTTGCCAGACCAGATGTCGACATGGACTGGCATCGTAGCAACATACGACAAAGAGCAGAGTAAAATCCCATGTTTACATTCAGTGTTACTCACCAAATAAAATGTGTCTACATGTATGTCAGCTGATTAAGGCTGGATTTAATCAATTGAATTTTATTTATACAGCCCAATATCACAAATGACAAATTTAACAATCTGTCCAGCATACGAGTCCCTCTGTTCTTAGACCCAAAATCCCCAAATAACTCCATGAACAGAGAACTAAAATAATATTTTTCAGTCTTTGTGTTTGATACTAACAGCTTGGCCAGTGACAGCAGCTTCAGTCTTGCTTTGCCAAATATGTCACAACAGCAGCCATCGCCTTATAGGGAGATGGAGGCACCACTAGTATGCAATGTGTTTGTGCGTGTCTGTGTCTGGGTGTGTGTGTGAATAGACACAGTGGTCTGCAAGACAAACAATTATGTAATCTTGTGAGCAGAGCAGACCGTCTGTGCCCAAAGGTAGCAGACACAAGAATCCATAGCACTTCTGTTTGGCCCCCAGTGACGATCAGAAACACACACCTACCAGATTCATGGTATATGTATCCAGTGGCCTGTTTGTTAGTTTGATTGAACACATCTTAATTTAGGAATATGCATTACACTATAATCATATAATTAATTTCTTGAATTTCAGACCCTAAATAATACAATACAGACCCTGTATAAGTCAAAGACACCTGATTAAATAGTCATGCAGGACTCAACTTAATTTATATTGAACTTACTGTAACAAATGTTTTAACAAGTATGAAATTAATCAAATTATGATTTGATTAATATAGCATAAACTACTGCAACAGAGAATCCTATTTACAGGGGTTTTATTTACTGTATACGTTTATGCTTTTACCTCCTGGTTAGAATTGGGTTAATAAACTGCATGCGCTTAGCACAGTCAGGATGGCCCTGAAAACAAATCTGTGGAAGTGTTGCTAAGGAATGTTGAGTGGGTTGGTGGTGTTGGGCTGTGGCCTTGTGGGTGGGGGGGAGACATAATGTGTTTATAGGTGGGGAAGTTTTATAACTCTAGATTGCTGTTACCATATGTTGTGATGTGTGCATTACCTCAGAAGAAATCCAATTGTTTTTTTGTGTTGTAATCTCTTGACTAATTTTTCTTTGGTCACTCAAGTGAAGCACAGATTGGTTACCACTCCTCAGTGAAGAAGATGACAAGCCAAAATGCCTCACTGTCTGTCCTTGGCCCTGTTGTTAGCTTCAGCCTACAAATTTCACTCCTGCTTAGTGGATAATTCAATTCAATCTAGGCATCTAACAATTAGATCACCTCCAAGAGTAGTCAGTCAAGTCAAATTTTGTTATTTATATAGCACTAAATCATAACAGAAGTTATCTCATATAAGCAGGATGTGGGGTTAGCGAGGTAACTTCAGGGTTAACCCTGTTGTGTTTTCAGTCCTACGACGGTGGTTCACTTCTTACCGGGGTACATCGCCATAGTAACTTATGCTGCACACCTAACCTGCTCTGAAGCAGGCAAGGATCTAGATAAGAAATCAACTCTTATAAAAGCACCTAAATTAACCGGTTTATAATATCTCTGCCTCATCAGGCACGAGTAGATCTGACTACAATTAATTAGTGTTTTCCATTAAATTAAAGTGTTGCTTAAATGTACTCTTATGGAAGACTATAACATACACCTACTTTATTCGTTATGGTGTGTATGACAATATTTTAGCCTTGTTCTTTCAGCTGCAACTCTGTTGGTGTGTAAAAAAGTTAATATATAAACATAAAATTTAAAACAAATAGATTTACGTTCATATTTTAAAATGACCCACAGCATACATAAAAGTACCTGGAGCAAAGTAATACAAGGCAATGCACACAGTACAGTCTGTAAGTGCACGACTCCTACGTGTCGCATTTATCATAAATCATATCAGCTCATGTCATATCTTCACTCATCTGTGTCAGCTCCTTGAGCCGTATGTTGCCGTGCCACGTCGTGCAGTCACACAGACTGTAATATACAGTACACTGTCTGTGATTATAAGATATGAAAGTGAGTCTGTTTAGCGCTTTGAATTATGTTTTATATTATTTTTAGTTTGCTCCCAAGTCAGTTTCACACTGCAGGGGTTGCAGCTGAAAGAACAAGGCTAAAATATTGTCAGACACGCCCTAATTTCCTCAAGGGGATGAATCAAGTATCTTATAGTCTTATTCCATATTAGTATATCTAAGCAACACATTAACTCAATGGAATAATACAATGCAATTATTGTCAGATCTGGGCAGTGATATTATAAACCTGTTAATTTACGCATTCGGCAAGGTTTTTAGACAGCTGTCCTTCTTGTAGCTGCAGCAGTGTTGCTTTTAGCCGGGATTATGTGTTCAACTTCTTCATAAGGTCTAATATCATAGTTTACTCTTTATTTGTAAAATATGCCACTCTGCTGACATGGTCTTGTCCACCCTTGTGATTGGTCATACGCCGCAAACACCGCCCCTTTTATGTGAACGCGCTCATAGCCAGATTGAAAGCCGAAGTGGCATAACGGTGGGCCGAGTGGAGGAGGGTACTCCTGGCAGGAAAAAAAAAAAGAAAGCTAACGCCTGCTCATGAGAGGAAGACTGGCGGGCCTCCGCAGCTAATCATCGTCATCGTCGCCTTGTGCATAATACAGAGTACACTCCAGCAAAGCAGTAGAGGCTAGAGGAGGCTTAAATACTCGCTAGAGTTAATTGTTTGCAGCAGGGAGAGTCAGGTGAGCTGCAGAGGGGGCGTGGCGAGCAGGTGAGTGAGGTGAGTGGCACACTACCGGGCAAGCCAGTCCTAAAAGGAGCAGAACTGTGACAGATTTGCATGCTTAACTTGACTAATATGGGCTAACTTTCACCTTCACCTGCTGGTAAACATACAGTTCATCACTTGCATTTGTTAGGTGCATTTGATCGAGTCAAAATAAACTACCGTGTTTGTGTTCATGGTAATAAAGAAACATGTCACTCACTGCAACATTGGGGCTCATTGTGTTTTTGATGCACTATGGCACAGCGGAATAAGATATGTCAGGCTTTGATACACACTCAATACTGTACTTGTAAGTGGGATACATTAATTTTGTTGTTAGGATGGTGGTAGTCTAGTGGTAGTTCAATTAGAACACCAGAAGGTTATGAGTTCAACACCAGGCTGCCACCATTGAGCCCCTGAGCAAGGCACTTAACCCTGAGTTGCTCCAGAGGACTGTCCCTGTAGTTAGTCACTGTGAGTCACTCTGGATAAATGACCTGTAATGTTGTTGGGATTTGTTGACAATAAGAAGCCCTTACTTGTGTGATGAGCTAATCCATTGCACGTAAGTGCTGCTTGTAACAGAATGCAAACTGTGGATCAGATTCGACTTTTTTGACAGTTTATTTACTGAATATTTCTCAGCAATACCAAACAGCTCCTTTTAGCAGAGACTTAAGACCCACAGATGGCCCTTTCAACCTGGCCTTTGTCCCAGCAATTCACAGTAGTTCCCTGTTGTGGGAAGAAAATATCCCAGTGTTGGTTTTCAGTTTACATAGTTTTCAGAAAACCAGAAATGTGTTTTGAGCAATAAAAGGTCAACTGAAAGCTATTCAGACCGTCATACATTCAGCCTTACTGTTAAATTTAAATATTCAAATTTAAATAAACGTTTTCTTTTCAAGTCCAAAGATTGCTTGGTTTTTCAGAGGATCTGTCTGCTCTGTAAGAAAAGAGACAGTTCGATTAAATAGCCAAGCTGAGCTGTTGAATGAAGTGTGTCTGCTTCTCTGATTCAATTGACTAAATGTAACAGTCTTCAATAGTTGGAGTCGCACTCAAGTAAATCATCACCAACTGCCATCAGTAGATTTACTGCAAACTGAACAAAGGTCGCTCAGAAAGATACCTGTAATTAAACACCAAACACAAACAAATATTGTATTTTTAATAGTCACATAAGAGAGAAATGGTAAAAATTACTCATTTACTGTTTCCTACATTCAGAATACCAGAATACCAATGATCCAATGTGTGTTAGAAGCCTTGTGATTGGTTCGGCCTGAGCTCTAGTTAGTTGGGATAACCTAGGCCATGGCTACACACATGATGTCCACACATATGTACACATAACATTATATATATATATATATATATATATATATATATATACATACATACATATCGTCTTTCCTCTAGACTCTAATCAGTGCTAATGTTTAAAGATGATACATGCGTCATTTTGAGAAAAAATCATAATGACAGTAATATAAAAGAATAAATTAAAACAATCAGAAGACATTCGTGCATCATCTAGCACTATCCTCATCACTACAGAGAATAGTGATCAACTCCATCAGGAACTCATCTGTTAAAAAAACAGTCAATATTATGGTTTTTTACTTGCTTAAAATTCCAAATAGCACCTTCTATCAGAGGAAAACAGTGTGTACACATGAAGCGTGTACTTACATTTGACCTACTTGAAGCGTCTCTCTTGAGGCAGTGCTGATGGCGTGAAGTGGTAGTGAGGTGGAATTAATAATCAGTATAGAGCTTCCTTCATTCTGCTCCTGGTGAGCAACAGCTGAACAGAGATGAATCTCTCTCGTATTTAACTATCAGAGCAAGTGGAGGAGCACACAGTGGGAGACGGAGTTTTCATTTTAAACACCTGACACCAGAATTCCCACTTCGTGCTGCGTCCTGAGAGCTCAGAGCTCAGCCACACTTCTCTCTGCTGTCTGATGCTAAGAATGTCATCACAACAGAGATCTGCCCTAAATTACAGCATGTTTTTTTGTAGATCTGACAACGGCAGACACAAGGAAATCTTTTCGGCAACAATCAGTTGCACCTCACTTTTCAAACCTACGCAATAACACTGTTATCTATGAAAGGATTTCACTTTTAAAATGGTTTTGCCAAGAAATATGACCGGGAGATTATATAGTGCACACGACATGTTGAAAATATGCTCATTGAAATTCAATTGAAAGAAAAAGGTGACGATATAAAAACCGGAACCCAACAGACCGACACGAACGGCTAAAGACCAGTGTGTGCCTATGGTGTGCGGACGGTCTCTTGATAGCTGGACTGGGTACGCTCTGTATTTGTGTCATGATCGTTGCCTCTCTCTGGATTGACTACATAGAGTCAGGGTGCCCAGTACGTCGATCGTGATCAACCGGTCGATCGCAAAGGTAGTGTGGGTAGATCGCATGGCATTGAAAAAAATACTGCCCATGAAAGAACACACGCGGGGAGATGACATTTTCAGTCTTTCAAAAACTTCATCGAGAAGACCCAGCTCCCTCTGTGCAAATTGGTGTCAATCACTACGGATGGTGCGCCCGCAATGGTTGGCCGCTCGAATGGATTTATTGCCAAGTGCAGGGAGGACGATGCTTTCCCCGACTTCCTCAATCATAACTGCATAATACACCAACAAGCATTATGCGCAAAAATGCTTAACATGAAAGAGATAATGGATGTGGCAATGAAGATCGCCTGTTCTATTCGAGCCAGATCTCTTCAAAGACGACTGTTCCGTTCGCATCTGGAGAAGGCTGACTGCGACCATTCTGAGTTGTTGCTACACACTGATGTGAGATGGCTTAGTAGGGGGAAATTCCTGCAGAGATTTCGAGAGCTCTGTCCGGAGATAAAAGAGTTTCTCCTTGTCACTAAACATGCAGAATACAACCAACTAAATGACGATCAGTGGCTGCTAGACTTGGCATTTTTAACCGATCTGACCAACATGTTGATTTAGAGCTGCAAGGAAAAGACAAAACCGAGGTCAATATGATTAGCTCAGTTAATGCTTTCAAACGAAAATTGCAACATTTGTCCTCAAAGCTTGTCCTCAAACCGTTCCACCATGACTGATGATCATTTGGAAGTCTGCTTGAGGATGGCTACCAGCAGCTACTGCCCGGACTATGCAACCCTGGCTGATTCCATTCAGTGCAAGTCATCAGAGTAAGTTAATGACCAAAAATGTACTGAGTTGTATTGTGCCATACGGGTTCATGCAGTTATGCAAGGTACACCAACATATGGTATACTCAGTATATATATTGTAGCGGCCGTGGGGGGGGGGGGGGGGGGGGGCCACCATATAGCCACACGGGTAATGTAGAGGCCTGAGGGATTATGGGGGTTTGTGGGGACGTTCGGGTTTTGGGGTTATTTGGACGATTTGTGATGTTCTGTTGTTGTTGTGTGCGCAGACTTGTCCGTGAGTGGTGTTGTTTAATTATGCATGTTCATGTTTTGTGTGTTTTGCCACCATGGGTGAGAGTTATGTCCCGGAGGGGGGGACCCCCGGTGTGTTGTGGTTAATGGGTGGTAGTTTCCTGATAATAAAAGTTGTACCTGGGGTCTTGCGGTGTACTGTATGTGGCACAGGACAACATAAAACGTATTCCCGTCTCTGACTCATTGGTGTTCTCTATCCATTCGCTTCCCGTGGCGCTCGCCACAATATAGATAAATATATGTTTAGCATTTTTAATGTAGGTAGATCATTTTGACTTGGTCATTTTAAAAGTAGCTCCCAAGCTGAAAAAGTGTGGGCACCCCTGACATAGACAGATCCCTCATTGATTCCCTTTAGCACAACATGAATTGTTTGCTCCCAACTGTCATCTCCCCAATTTGTGCTTTACCCAGGTCCACCCACACCATGTCTTTCAGCTGCTTTGACAGAACACAGTTCCTTTATGGTGTGGGATTCAAAGTCCCTTCCTTGGTCATTATGAAGGCGGCTAGGAAAACCATAAGGGATTATAAGGTTTTCACAAAGCACCTTAGCAGTAGTCTTTGCATTTTGGTTTCTAGTTGTTATTGCAACTGCAAATTTTATGAAATGGTCGGTAATGACCAAAATGTTTCTTGTATCACGTCTGTCAGGCTATATTGACAAAATAGTCAATGCACACCAATTCTAGCGAATAAGTGGTCAGTATGTTATGCATAGGTGGGCTGACTTTCCTTCAGAAGCACCTGTCACATGTTTGGACATTTTTCTTCAATGGACTTTGCCATTTTAGGCCAATAAAATCTGGCGAGATTGAGGCTAAAGCCACGTTTAGCTCACAATGGCCAACTTTTTCAAGGATTTAAAGTACCACTCTTCTTTTTTCATACCAGGTATGGTATCTTGTCCAGGATTGGTGAAACAGTCAGGTATAGCTGAGGCATCCACGGCCAGAGATTCAGCAAGAACAGATGCTCGGATTCATGAAGACCGGTGCCTCTACAATATGATGCTGACATATTGCAGAGATCACTATGCTTCATATTACTTCACAGTCATTACTCAAGACTTGTATTTTGAAGCCTTCGACTCTTTCCCTTTCTTTAAAGAAAGCCTCATCCCCTTGGGGTGGACCATGTGGTCGCCTGGACAACCAATCCGCATCCTTGTTTAAATGTCCTGCTCGATACAATCTGCTGAAGTTCTATGTTGACAAGGCCGTAAACCAGCGGTGCTGCATCCAATTTGGCAGAAGTGAAGACATAAGAAAGCGGATTGTTGTCAGTAATAAAAGAAACTCTGACCCATAGAGATAATCATTGAACTTTTCACAAACTTGAGCACGTGCATGACATAAAGGAGGTGCCTTGATCAGTCAAAATCTCTTTCGGGATCCCGACTCGGGACATAATATGGAACATGTACAAAGCAGCAACAGTGGTTATTTTAGGCATGGTTGATAAAACATTATTGGTATCTACACGGAGGTTACCCCTGCCTCCTCTCCGACGTGTTTAGCGCAAGTGACGTAAGTGAACACAAATGATGCCAAACTTGAGCAAGTAACGCAAGGTGAAAATTCACATCACCTCCGGTGTAAACGCAGCATAAATGTCTAGGTTCTAAGAGGAGACTGGCATGCAATAACGCAATGAAGCACACAATGAAATTACTTTACCCTTCCCTTAATAATTCACACCAACAACCGACTATCTTTAAGTTAACCGTAGTGTATTATTGATTCTTTTCTTAGTCTTATCTCCTTTCAGTTCGAAGAATAATGTTACATATGTACTTTCATTTACATCACTACACTTTCCATGTTGTTACCTTTGAACTCATACATCTCTGGGCATGAAACACAATTGCACCCACAATCAGGACCAATTACAACCTAAAATTATACAAAATTCCTATCATTAACTAATTTATTGTCAGTTTTGATAAAAAGCATAATATGGTTCACTAAATGATTCAATATGTCAAATTTAACAAGGTCAATTAGGTTAAAACACAGTGTACTTCAACCACAATTTTAAAGGTTGAAACCCAACAATAAGAAAACTCAGTTGTACATTACATTACAGGTCATTTAGCAGATGCTCTTATCCAGAGCGACTTACAGTGAACTAACTACAGGGACAGTCCCCCTGGAGCAACTCAGGGTTAAGTGCCTTGCTCAGGAGCTCAATGGCAGCCTGGTGTTGAACTCATGACCTTCTGGTGTATTTGAAACCCTGACCACTAGACCACTGGACTACCACCAACCCAATATCAACAGTAACAATTGGGTTTTGTAATTTCTTGCTACACATATCTCAAAAACTATACAAACTATATAATGAAAGCTCAGACTACCTGGCTACAAACACATTGGAGATTGGCACATGCACAGGGATTTAGAACTCTTTAAAGCTGATCCTGTTAATATAGTTCTTAAAGAAATAAAGCCATATAAAGTTGCAGTACCTCACTACAGAATGGGTCGCTACACAGGGCCCCTTTTAAATAACACAGGAAATTAACATAATGATGGTTGCTGTGGCAATGGCGGTGCTTGTAGATGTAGATCTTTTTGTCTTTATTACTGGAGTACATAACATAACATAACTATGACAGAGATACACTCAGCAACATCGGAGAAGGAAGTGTTTGAAAAGCACAGTTGACCTTGAGACTTTTCAGCGCCCACGGCATCTTTCAACCATCCAGCCAGTCCAGCCAAAACAAACGCCCCAGGAGGAGAGGGAGGAGAGCCGGGATGGGAGCTAAGCTAAACCAGCTAGGACCTAAGGCTATTCCACTACCAAGTCTACTCCTGGCAGAAGTCCGGTCGCAGAAAAATAAAATGGATGAAATAAGACTCAGGCTAACTCAGCAATATTGAATACTGCTTTTATGCTGCTAAACTTAAAATAAATTAAATTACTATTCACTGTCACCATACAGTTTTAATAAAGGAAATGGTGTGATGTTTATAAAGCTTATAGTGTAAAGTAAAGCTGTGAAGGTCAGGGGGTAAAAGAATGTAAAAAAGGGTTTGACTTCGGCACCGATGACTTTAGTTCGTGTCAAGTCTCAGGAGTCATTTTTGACATTTATCACATGTAACCGTGACCACAATCTTAGCAGAATAAGGAATTTGCTTTCATGAACACAGCTAGATACTAGCTGGTGAACATAGTGGAACATTTAGCAGGTTAAGAGATGGATATCTTTTCTGAGGAGTTAGCGGAGACCAGACCAGAGCTAAAAGGAGAGTGAATAGTACATTAATCAAGTGGACACAAACACCAGAGTAATCGTGAGAGAATTAGAGAATGCCACAAGTTTCAGGTTTCAATTACTCATAAGCTACTTAAGTGCTTCTTGCATGAGGCCCAATGCATTTTATTATGAGGTGTCAATGTCGTACCTCTTTAGAAGCCCATGGCAGTATTTTACAAGAACTAAATAGACAGTAGAAACCACAAGTCATGAATGCATTGACTCCTAGAGAAGTAATCATAGAAGGTCCTCATCTCAAACCCTTAACCTCATACCCTATCTTTAGCTGTGCAGACCTGACTGAATCTGTACTGTCATTACTATAAATAACACAAGTGTGTCTTGTTGGCAATGCTCACTACTGGTGTCAGTGCTCTGCAGCATGTGACCTGTCAACAAGCTGCTCTTTTAATTACAGCCATATTCTAACTCCTTTATATATATATATATATATATATATATCTACTGTATATGTCCAACAGCAGAGTTCTTGAAATGCAGCACGCACAGTTGTATGGTATATACTGTTAAACAGATATCAGTGTTTGAGAGCAAGATGTTTTTGATGAAAGCTGCCAATGGCCACTTTTCAGAAACTTTGTAGTTAAGTTGATTTTAGAGAAGGCCACCGAGCTGTCAGTTTCAAGCTGAGGAAGGAGATTGTTAACCTCTAGGGCAGTGGAAGTTCAAGGAATCTTTAACTGGTATGGTCAAAGGGTGGCAAAGGGATGTCTAGAGGTGGCCACAATGTGATGTTTATGTCTGTAGTATGAAGTATATCTATCTATCTATCTATCTTCTTCATCCGCTTATCCGGGGTCGGGTCGCGGGGGCAACAGCTCCAGCAGGGGG
>CALSCE010010669.1:36974-52188 GCA_943593645.1 Bovichtus variegatus | reverse complement strand
TCTCTCTCTCTCTCTCTCTCTCTCTCTCTCTCCCTCTCTCTCTCTCTCTGTTTCTCTCCCTCTCTGTCTCTACATACCACACAATACACTCACCACTCATGACAGAGTGCCAAGGGCAAAGGAGTAAAAATAACTGTTTTTGCATCTGTGAACATTGGTAGGACAGTTTTTTTCAGCTGATTATTTTAGGGCTTTTGCATGCATACTTTGAATAATTTGTAACAGGATTTACCCTCCTCAAGATAGGCTCTTGATGTCATAAATCCAAATAAACACACCTCTGTGTATGTAAAATACACTGTAATCATTCTGTCAATATGAGTCACCAGCTAAATGTTTAACTGTGACTTGGACTGAGAATGCAAGAAATACACAGTACATAGTGATAGTAAATGTCCCTCTTGATGATTTGCTGAACTGGAACAGATGATCACATAGAGAGCTCTATGGAGAAAGCATTGACCACTATCCTCCCAGCAGCCTGCAGAGCGTTGACAATAACCCAGTAACTCAAAATGAATGATAGTAGTATGTGTACATAAACTAAACTTAATCCTAAACATACAGTATGTTGTATGGAGTCATGATAATATCACTGTAGAGACACACACATGCTCACACATTTCAGAAGAAGGGTGGCTCTGGTCTTATCACTGTCCACAGTGTGCTGTTATCGCTTTCCTGCTGCAGGGTTTTCCCATGGACAGCCCAGTTAACCCAAGACTTCAATTAGGCCTCTACAGCTTGAATGAACAACTCTTTAAACCAGACGCAAAACAATCCTGTAAAATTTAAGGCCGGAATTAAATTTTAAATTTTCAAACCCAACTTTTCTGTGTAATGTTACAACAAAGGTTCAAACCCATCAAAGCCTACAAGGAGCTCTAAGGCTGGATTTTTATTAAATTCCAATGAATTACCATGAGGTCAATTTTGTAGCTCTTCGGGAGCTTTCGATCATATCACATGATCTTCATCAGCAAATGAAGTATGCTCAATTATCATGGAACTATAGATGTTCACATTCTCACTTTTTTGAGGACTTTAAGGACTTCTCGTCCATGTTGGCTTAAAAGGTTAGATTGAACGTTTATTTGTTACCTTGAAAACGGCAGTTAACAAACAATCTCATCACAATTTCTAAGGTTGTTTCCTCTCGGTTCGCTTCTTTGAACCGATCACATCGAGCACTGTAGCGACCATTTGCAAGCACCAAGCCAACGCCAATTCGCCTCTTGTCGCATACTGTAGACGTTTGGAAGATCAGGGCAAAAGTCATGTAGCGTGAACTAGAAGATACATTTGGTTACAGTGGATCGCTGGCTGCGATAACGCCGGCAGAGCAGATCTGGGCCTTTCATTTCGGGGGCTGTTTCAGACAGAGGGTGAAAACAGCTACTGCAGCACAGACAGTATCAAAAAAATAATGTGGTGTTCAAACATGAAAACATTTCTATAAGAAACCTGAAATGGAAGTATGAACCTGAAAATGAGTGGATGTCTTTTAAAGGAACAAATGGGTAGGTTTATTTTAAAGGCTTTTTTTATGGCTTGTTTAAAAAAAAGAATAATATAAAACATTTGAAAAAAATCAAACTAGTTAAGGTTTTATCGTGTGTGTATACTTTTATATGTACGTGTGTACATGTGTGAAAGTGAGCATAGGCAGATGCATGAGTGTACAGTGTAAATATATTAAATTCAATAAGATAAAACAGGGTGAGGTTGACCAAAGATAGCGCGATACCACTTTTTAAATTTCCGATACCGCAACCTTGAATATCTGCCAATACGCATAACACTCCGAAACCGTGTTTTTCCCTCTTAAACTATTACCACTCCTACCCCGTTTTTTGTTTAGAGGGGTAGGGGTGGGGGACAGGGGGTGTTCAGGGGTAGATAAAAAAATATATACATGTACATTATCTGAAAACTGGTAACCTGCAGATGTATTTGAGATGCAGCTCAGCACTGTGTGTCAAATTGTTCTATAGTTCTAAAAATATTTAAATACTTAAATAATTAATTGAAATAAATTTGAAGTGCATAAGGGCTTTGAACATTATGATGAGTCACATGATTCCCATGTTATGTTCTCATAAATTGTTGCAGCAAATTTTGGGTTGATACCATTTGGTGGGAATTTTATTTTTCTCGAGAAATAATTTTTTTTTTTTTAATTGCTCCAAAATACCACATTAATTCACCAAGACCTTGAGGAACACCATGTTAAAAGTAAAGGAACAAGGACACTTGTAGACATTCATAGTTTATTCCACAATAGTTCAGTTTCAGACATACCCAATTTATGCAATTGCAAGACTGTTAAGGGACACCAGCATGCAGAAACATTTTTTAGAATAGGCCAGAAATCACACATTTATACTTCATGCAAAAAACTGGATAGTGTTTGCCCAAAAACAGTTATGCAATACTGCCGTTTCATTTATCTTAACTCTTTCACACAGAACTTTTAGCAGCATTGTTAACTGGTCAGCACCATTCAAACATTCAAAAATTAAATTTAAAGTGCAACTTTGTGCAAATGTTTTCTGTATTTAGAATAACAAAGGAATTGTAATTCCAGTGTAAAATACTCAACTCTCAATGAAATCTTTTTTTTAAACGTCCCTATATTTCACATGTGTTGCCAAAGCACAATTCAGATTATGAAAGACAATGAATGAAATTCATAAAACATAAAAAGAATAAGAATATAAATTGATAGAATAAAATGGATAATGAAATAAGTAAATACAATAATAATATATTATATATACATATATATAATATACTGTATATATATATATATATATATATATACACACACACACACAATGTAATGGTAAATGGACTTGCATTTATATAGCCCCTTTCTAGTCTTCCTATTGCTCAAGGTGCTTTTAGACTACATCATAATCTATTCAATTTAAGAGAGTTAGATGCACCCAGAGTTATCATCTTCAGTTGAAGGATCTGTGTCATGGTCTTGGGTTTTTGATGAGTCTGTTTCCTGTTTTCCGGTTCACTCCCCTCTTGTGTATTGTCTTCCTTCCATTGTTTGTTTTCTGCCTTTGTAATTCCGCCCTAATTTGTTCCACCTGTGTTTCATTAGTTGATTAGTCTCTTGTGTATTGAATCTGCGCATTTCCCCTGTTTCTTTGTCGGTTCGTCAACGCACCCAGTGAGTAGTGTTACAGGCGTTTTTCCCTTGAGGTTTCTTCTAGTGCTTTTAAATTTGCAAGGGCCAACATTCACCGCCAAGTGACAATGAATGGTTACAGGTTCACTTTAATGTTACACATACGAAAACATTTGTTTTATTTCATGTCAGTGAACCCGTTACCATGTGACGGTAGTGTACCAAATCATTTATGAGGAGAGTGAGTTGGCACCACCTACAGGTCAAAAGCTCCAGAGAGGAGGATTCAATCACATCTAAGCAAATCAACAGAACACAATCAATAGAGTTCAAGCATTTATTTGTAAGCAACTGAAACGCATGCATACAAAATTAGTCTCCACAGGTTAATGGTCATAAAAACAAAACCGCCTGGAGCATGAGCCCATGTTGCTCAAATGGAAAGTAAACCAAATATTGCCCAGACGGCTCTTAATGACACGGAACACTCAAGGATCAGCTGTGGTCCCAAGAACATATGAGGGAAAAGCTTTAACATAGCTGTTTATTAAGTTTTAATAACTTTTTCATATGAAAAAGCAACCCTTTAAATAAAAAAAAATGAATGATCAGTTTATTCAAATAACGGCTATTTGGACATTTCTGGCAAAGTTTTTGTAATTATACTCATTGGCAATGATGTGGGTCTCAAAAGGCCCACACACCACGCTGATGGTTGGCCAATGTTGGGCTGTCGGTAAACGTCTGTCACCCTAGTTTTAGCAGTGTGTCTCACACCGTTGGCACTAGTCTGCCCTTGTTGGTGTTTTGTCAGCTGATTCGCCGAGACTGTCGGTTAAAGAAATCACTCTGATTGGTTGTACTGCTTAAGCGAATCAGTGCACAAGAAGAGAAACGGACTTGAGGAAAACAAGCATACAACTAAAGTCAAGAACGCACACACAGAGGCTCTTTTTATTTTTTTATTTTCAGTTCATCTGATAGAAACCCAAAGCCATGTTGAGTTGAAGAAAAGTTTTTTTTTTTTTTTTTTGTCTACTGAAGTCAAGATACCATGAATCTCACATGGACATGCAGTTGGAATGACGTAACATTCAGCTGTGCTTCCTTCATACAGCTGACCAGTGCTTATGTTGTTCTTTGTAAAGAAAATATGTATCTCTTCAAGTGGTGGAGACCAGGGATGAAATCGATAACTTGCAATGAATTAGAGTGATATTTGATCAAATCTAATACACTACTTGTACACAGCACATGACTGACATTTAGCATCACTTAGCACTGGCTCATAAACGCATTAGAGCCTGATGTGAGCTTGCAGCAGAAGCAAATTCAAGTTCACATGCCTGTTCATATGAATAACATTCCCAAACATTTCCCAAAATCCCCTATGACCCTTTGACATTTGACTCCACAGGTTGTTAGGGACCAACAGGTCAAAGTAGAACAATTCTTCAGTTTAAAGAAGTCTCCTCCTCCCTCTCTGCCATTGTTCTCTTCACACTGAGGTCATTTACATCCGTGTGGTGGTTCTGCAGCACGGGAAGGAACGACAACATCAGAGGCAAAGGGGCTTCCTATGGAGACTGGGGATTCAAAGTGGTTTAACAGATTAGCATAATTTATCCTGGCAACATTTACTTGAAAGTAAACTACATACTAGCAGTATGGGGTTTTGAGAACGTATTGACAAGATAAACACTGATTTATGTGAATTCAAAGTCATTTATTTATTTATTAAATAGTATACTCGCTTAACAGCATTTAGATATGACTATTACCACTGCTGCTATGTATATTAGTACCAGAAATAATAAACATAGTCATTTATATTTTGTGGCAATTGATTCAGGCTGCTGGCCCGTTAGTCAGTTGTTGTCCAAAAACTTATAAAAACGCTGGGCGACATGTTCCTTCTGTAGTGTAGCGTAGTGATCTTTTGTGTGACGGTAGCTGGTGTGTGATTAAATATTAGTCTGCAGTCCCGTAAAAATCCAGTCAATCTGTTATGCCAATGTTTGGCTAATAAAGTTAGCCAAAGATACGATCGCCTCTTTATAATCTTTCCACATAACATTCGTACACCTTCATTACCATGAATGTATACACGGTAGTTTACTCCATCCCACATTGCCCTAAATACTCACTAAAGCACCTCATTTTATTAGGATTAATCCGCTGCTGGAAATAATCTCCAACATATGCACTAGTTCCTCCTGTTTGAGTAATAGTTGTTAAAAAATAAAGTTACAGAAAAATAGAAAATATCTTTAATACTTATTTGCGAGTGCTGACAACTTCATTTGATGGCAGGTCCCTGCTTACATGATGACACTGCAGCAACTGCAGCAACACACAACCCTTTAGCTTAAGGTATTTTATTACACAGTAATACTGAGTGAATTCAAACCACAAGTTCTAAACTTCCTCAGCAGATAATGAGGACAAGAAATTGGACCTGCATTATATGGTGATGGTAGTATACAGTAATGAAGCTTCAAGTTGCATGAGATTCAAGGTACTATAACACACACAAGGTTGATTCCACACCAGTATTTCCTTTCATTTAGTCCGGATCAAAGATTGGACCAATTGGACCTCTTATGTTATGAATAATGATGAGCAGGCAGAGTAAAGATGAACTAAAGACCATGAGATCAGGAGTCTGACAATGTTATAGGAGTGCAATGCTAAATAAATGGAGTAATATTTTAACCGGAGACCATCTTGCAATAGGATTACACCAGCCGTGACGCAAAATCGTGAGTTTTGTGACTGCATTTGCAGTGTTGCGACATAACAGACAGACAGACAGACAGACAGACAGACATTTAAAAAAAACCTGTCAAATTACTCAAAACCTCCTCTGTAGTAGTTGTCTCCAGGAGCACATTTGGCCATGATAACACACACATAGAAAATAATACCAGCGTCCCTGTCGCAGCCTGTAAATATGTTTCCTAAAAGAAACAGCCTGACAGAAAGGCAATTTATTTTCTCACCTTCAGCCTTTTAACAGACAACATGCCCGGTTCACAGGGCCTGAGTGAGGGCACAATCAGATCAAACAAACACTAGCGAGTGTGTAAGCTGTCCCAGGTGTGTTTTATTTGTTACATTCTTTAAAGAGGGCCAGGAAGACACATCAGTCCGTTCAAACATTTGAGCCAACTCGAAGGGATTTTAGCTCCCAGCCCTCTCAGTATGTCAGTCAGAGGTGCTAATGAAGCATCAGGGGGTGACTCCCTGTTCGCTTCACTGTTGCTGGGCAGACTTTGGGTTGGAGGCAGTCTGTGGCACATGACATTGAGGAGGGTAGTGGAAGATTAAAAAGCACTTGAAGCAGAACGCCTTCTCCATTTTTCTGCTGAAATATTCAGGTGGAGGAACGTGGCAACAATAAATAAAGATTTTGTAAGGTTTGTTGGAAACACAGGGGGAGGATCTATGTGGGCAACAAAGACAGGTTCCAGCATCTGTACAGAACATGGGCCCAGTTATGTAACATTTTGGAGGGAATACAAATCCATTTTACATGACAGCTGGACTTTTATTGAGCTGTTTCTAATTAGACTGTATCAGTGACAGTGTGTTTTAGAAAAACAAGGATGGACTGGGGTGAAGCAACCTGCACAGAGCAGAACAGTCCAAAGAAAAAATAATGAGTACCAGATGGAGAAGGTCTTGCTCTAACAAGTGTGTCTGAATAAGTGTGGTCACAATAGCAACATTTTGACTTTGATACCAATACCAATTTTAGAATCAAGATTCTCAATAGTGGAACAATACTGGAAACTAAAGCGATACTGATTCAATACTATCAATATTGGATAACTCATGGGACCCACAGTATATCTACAATGAAGAGTTGGAGAGAAGTGAAGTAGATTTAATTAAACTAGAAGTGTAACTACATGTTGCAGTTGTAGTGATTCAAGTCACTAAATTACTTCTTTTTTTTCTGTCATTTTTTCTGTCGTTTCAGTAGTTAACTACACACACACAAAAAAAATGTTGGTCCAAAAAAGGAAAGGAATGATTTCAGATTTTTTCAGTGCTCACAGCCAGATTCAACATGGATAAACCTCCCGAATCTCAGCCTAAGGAAGAATCACCATGGCTTCACTTAAGCAAATATGTGACACTTACACTGACCAACTCTATCGACAAAATGCAGTAGGCAAACTTCATGCAAGCTCTATGAGGTGAGGTGATACAAACCAGTCCAGTCCCAGAGAGGAAGACCGGCTAACTGCTGGTATGTTCACAAAGGCTCTGAACTCCCTAAAAAGTAAACATTTACACAAAGATAGAGAAGGCGGTCAGTGGAATACAGAGATGAGCTAACTTCATACAGAGGTTCATAGACTAGTAAAACGGACGCTCAATATCAGCAACAGCGACCAGTGACTCTGTATCTGCTTTAGAAGCCGTAGCCTCCAAACACCAATGTGATGTCAGAGACTTTCAAGCAAAGTGTGAAGATCTTGTGATCAAATCAAGGAGGAAAAAACATAATTCTGGTGGGCTTGCCAGAAGACGAAGAACTACATTTCTGTCCAATATCCTGCAGAAGGTACTCCAGTTGGAGGAGAAGCCTCTGCTTGACATAACTCACAGGACTTTACAAGCTAAACCAAAACCTAAACCACCACGAGGACCCTTGTCATCGGGATTTACTATTTCCTCTTCCGCAAACTATCTGCCGATCATGACTTTGTCTTACAACGGGCAACCATTACAAATTTTATCCAAAACTCATCACCAGTGTGGCAAAGAAAATATGCTCGTCTACAGACCTGTTAAACAGGGAACATAGCTACGCCAAGTTCAAAGAGGTATCGGGTGAGAGGGAGGTGTGTATTTCTGTTTCTATTTTTACTTTAGTTTTTGTGGGTATGGCTTCGGCTAATAGTGTGATGACTTTTGGGGACACATCTGGTACATTGGCTAACTAGAATGTTAGGGCTCTAGGTAAGACCACACAACTCAACAAAGTACAACATCACCTCGACAGCCCAGGCGTGCGGAGGGTGTTACCCCAGGACACACATTTGAATGTGGCCGGTCATAATAGAATATGAAGGAACTGGGTTTCTCTATCCTACCACTCCTTATTTAACAGTAAAGGTGGGAGATGTTGCTATTTTCATCCATCGCCATTAATAACCTTTGTATCATATGACAAACAACAGCGCACTTCCACTCTTAGTAGTCTCACCCATCGTATTCTGCAATTACAGAATATTTCGTCTATTGCTGCTGATTTATAGATAGAAAAACTTCTCCTTAAAATAGAATCCAACAAACCCTCTGCAACTAATGCAGAAGAAATACCAAGTAGACGTTTTTATCACAGCAGCTCCAACAGTCTTCTGCTTCTCGGCTTATCTCAGTGATGTGCACAATCAGCGGTCCTGTTTGACTCCAGTTCTAGTCTGTACAAACAGATGCAGCACTCACATACGCAAACACAATTTTTCATTTTCAGTCACGAGACCATGATAACTTTTGAGGCAGAGTTGCCCTTCAGAGTCTTTCCTGCAGCTGTTTTCCTGGCAACTCTTATTGTCTAGTCGACGGCACATTAAGCAGGCCCTGATAAAGTTTAAATGCAGATACAATCACTTCGTATGAGTATGAGCTTCACTGAGGAATACCAACTTGAGTTCTGTGTGTGTGTGTGAGTGCGATTGCTGACACACAGATAACATGCAGCTGTGTTTTATTACAGCACAGAACAAGGCGGTGTTTAACCCGGCTTCCTGGCTACAGGGACAGGCTGAAAACAATGCTGACTCGTAACAAGCATGACTACGTGCGTGGTATTACTTTGTTTTCGAAGACCAGATATACTCATTGAGGATTCCTCCCGGTGAATCTTGCAGTGTGCGACCCCCCGTTGCTGGATGTCAACAACTTCAAGACTCACGATTTCAAGACAGCACGTGTGTCGTGTGAACAGTTCAGTGATCTGACGCCTTTGAAAGTCGGGAGTGTGAATTAGGCTTTGGGTTTGTGGCTGGGGGTTGCGGTGGCAGAGAGCCAGGCTCTTCTCAGGAAACCTAGGCCGACAGGGAGTGGTTCCTTTTCCCTTATCACCACATCCTGTCCTCCACTCTGACGAGCGCACTGTTTACACCCTTCACAGCTTTTACTGACCGGGGATCAGATTAACAGTTCACGCAGTCATCAATCAGCTTGAACAAGCCCCACAACACCCACACCCCTCCTGCTGAATACACACTCTTCAAATGGGCTTTCAAAGTCCATTTCCTCAGCTGTAAGAAAGTGAAAGTTCAAAGACTGGACTCCTGAATGTGACTGAAATACACAAGCACACAGGTATACATGTTAGTGGTGGAAATCGGCAAGATCCTGTTGTTTCTATTTTGGTAGCGTTGAAAATGAGAGGTTTAGGAGTCCAGATCTGCGCCTCATTCCATGGTGAAGTATTTGATGACCACATGCTCTAGTTGGAGCTCAAACAGTGGACTGATACCCCCTTTTCCACTAAAAGGAGTTCCGTTTGAGTTCTGTGCTAAGAGTGGCTGCCGAGTTGAAGCAGCTCTGAACCGGCCTGGAACTGCTTCTGTGGAAAAGCACTATGAAAGGCTCTGGGACTGGGGGTGTCAGTCAGTATGGGTGTCTTAAAGCTGATACCGCTACTGAAAGTTTTGGATCAAAGATGCTGTTAACTGTTTTTTTGCAGATACCTATTCAGTTTAATGCTTTATATCGATTCATTTCTGTTTTGAGTTCATCCCTTCAATTTATTTTGACCCCGCTGAATTGTAAACATTTGAAAGACTCACAGCCCAATTTCTTTATCGGAATTAATAAATCGCATCTTCTTTTACACTGCTTATCTTGATGGCTACAACTCTGACTATTTATCTTTATGTGTGTTTATGTTACACGTGTATATGTGGTTCTTGTGCTTACACTCAAAACCTGCAAACCGGCAAATAATTTGGGCACTGTACAAATGCAGCCTCAATGTCCCCCCTTACACTTCTGATACATCCACTGTCACACCTGTACAAATACCTGAATCAGCGAGGAAACATATGTAAATGTGGTGGGTATTGGGACAATCAGTTCTGAAGTGTTTGTAATGAACTCAAGATCTCTGCATACTTCAGCCTTCAGCGTATTTCTCTCAACATACTGCAAAGCTTTCACAACGTGGTGGCTCTATCGTTCAGGAAGTAGAGCGGGCTGCCCTCTAACATCGACAGTTCGATCCCCGGCTCCCCCAGCCAATTTCTACATTTTACAACATTTAATCAAAATGGCTCTAATTTAATGGTTAGATTGTACAAAGCGTCTTTTTTAATTTTCTGTTTTCCAAGTTGTTTAAAGCCATTGGTGTGTGAGTGTGTGTGAATGAGCATTAGATGATGAGCAGTTTGGCACCTTGTACAGCAGCCCTGCCATCAGTGTATGAATGTGTGTGTGAATGGGTAAATGGTCACGTCATGTAAAAGTGCTTTGTGTGGTCGGATGACTAGAAAGGCGCTAAATTAATGCAATGCAGAATATCATTTCTATCACAGTTTTTGAGGGTCTTCATTATACCCTGGGCATATGGAAAAGGTGCAAAGCAATCTTTCTCTGGCCCCTACACGGAGAAACAATTATTGTAATCATTAATTACAATAATTCCATTTATATACAAACAATGCAAGACCCATTATTAAAACTGAAAAGACAGGATAAGAAGCTACCGTCACTCAAACAGACTGACTGGCTATGCAGGTCGTAATGTTTTCACAATGATACCTCAGTCTATGTTATTAAACTACTCTGACGCGGCTGAATATTTATTTGCATCAGTAGTGTTTGCAAACACAAAATGAAAAAGCTGATGAAACCATTTCATGAGCTCAGATTGAGTCCGCAGTAACAGGAGAGGATGGGAAGGGTGGTCCACCAGCCCCCCCCCTGCAGCACTAATCCACTGTTAATTACTTGGTGCAGTTTTAGGAAGTCAGGCAGGCTGATATGGACATTTGGGAACAAGTGACCCCTGAAGCCCCCCTCCGTCACTGTGCAAGGGCCATGGGAAGAGGGAGAGGCTTAACCTGGCACGCCACCCAGCTCTGTGTGAGCTTTGTGTAATGGAAAATATATAGGGCCACTGGGCAGGCAGCCATGTTGCTGCAGAGGAAGGATGCTACAGAGGCAGGAAGGGCAGTGGATCAACCGCGTTCACAGTCACTCAATGAGGATTTCTACTTTTCCATCGATCATTTTACTGTTACTGAAGAAAATATAACACATAAATATAATAACATTATATTAACTTAATAAGAAGGTATGGTTTTAAGTTCATGCACAGCAAGCTTATTAAAAATAGGCATCAAAAACTCCTTACTGAAATTCCTTTTGGAGTTGTTGGACTCAGCTGAGCATGTTGGAGAGTCTGTCCACATCTTCGTCTCTGACACATTTATAACATGTACCAGTTTATCCTCGGCTGGAGGCAGTGTGTGTATTGAAGTGTGTGTGAGACCGTAATGCTTCATGTGTTTCTACCTGGAATAGTTCTCAGGACAGCCCTCCTCTCAAAACACACGGAACACAGATCGCACAGGCGAGAGCTGAATTCATACCAAATTCCATTCAAACGTTTGGCAGTTTAGTGGAGCTGCTTCACAGTACACGTGGACACATTCAACAAGATCTATGTGGAGAATTGAAAGAATTTGAAAGAGTTTTTGTTTCAGTTTTGGTTTTTGGCACCTGGTCTCTGCCAGCAGAGCTTACAGCTTAAAAGTTGTAAAGATATTACAAGAGAGTGATGGTGGGTATCACTGTCATTCTTCCAAGTGTATTTAAGAATGGTTTTAGGATGAATAGTTAAGCCAATATAACACTTAATGCCATTTTGAGGACTAAATTCTGTGAAAGTGTAGTCATGTTCCTTTCACATTCTCCCAACTATATGTGAGCCTATAATGTTCTGTAGAAGCACTTGTGCCTCAGTTGTAAACAATATAAATTAATAACTCAAGCCACGAGCTTTTTTTTTTTTTCTCCATCAGCTAATAAAGACAATACAGTTAAAAAACTCAAAAAGTAATAATAAAATAATATTTACATGGTCAAGAGCTGAAACAATCAATTCTTATTCACTTTTTGAGCATGAAAGTCCATTATCGGCTTTTGGGCACAGTATGTCTAACAAAATATTTGAAGGTCAGATGTTTACTTACTAGCTTTTTGGAGCTTTCAACCACATCTCACGGTCTTCTTCAGCAAATTCTTAAAAGCCATCATTATCAAGGAGCAAACTGCAGAACCTTTGAATGTTAACCTACAGCGGGCTCTGTGCCTCTGGGTTAGCAGTTCATATACATGAATACAGTGTTTCTCCCTCCTCAGTTTTCATTTGGATATTTATTAAGATGCCACAACCTTAAGCTTAAGCTACAGAGAAGTTAAACTGCTTCACAGTGTAGAGGGACCTGGAAGGGCTTCTTTATGATCACCTTCTGCTGTAAACTGTTTGTCAGTTAAACATAAACCAATGAGTGGAGAACAAACGTAAAGCCGAGAGGACTGCTCCCAACTATAGAAAAAACAAAACACCGGCTACATCATTGTCCTTTAATTCCAAGTGAACAAAGTGGTACATGAAAATTAAGTTGTATTATATATATATATATATATATATATATATATATATATAACACATGTAAAACACAAGCAACATTTCACTTCTTTAAGTTTCAAGGTCCTACAGAATTCTGTCTGTGTTCTTTGGAAAGTAAAAGGAGCATTAACGTGTGAATGTGTCGCGAGATAGGCCTCCTCTGAGGTCGGAGCTCAACAGGCAGCCAAGGAATATTCCTACTGATCCAACTGGGCCCGTCAATAAACACAAGACACGGGTATGTATACTGGAGATGAAGTCACAGCTTCCCCCAGCTAAAGAGTCTCACCTTTTACACACGGAGACAGCTCCCTCTTTGACTGCTGTTTTGCCATCAGCTGTTACTTCCTTTTTTTGGAGTGTGCACTTTCCCTCCAAGTAGCGCAAAACGGAACCTTTTATCCCAGGAAATGAAGCATTACATACGGACCCCTTCAAGACTTTTGGAACAGCGAGGCCAATTCCTTCATTTTTGCTGTACACTCAAAAACATTTCCGCTTTAATTCCCTGGTAAATACCTGAAAATAAAAGTAATAAAGCGAGCCATTCCTTGTGTGAGCTCGCTATTAGGGCCAGTGAAGTAATGTTAGCTCACTAAGCTAACATTATAAGTACAAAGTGCATTGTGGGTGATATAAGCTGTTATGAAATCCCATTAAAAACAGTCCAGCACTAACATTTGTTACAGCACAGAGCAAGTAAGGCTGAGCATCCAGCTTCTATGCTATATTGGCCCTGAAATGTTTCCACAGCACTGAGCTCCAACGGTCAAGTAATATGTGTAATCTTGTTTACTTATTCTTTGATCAAATAGTCTACCGCTGATATCAGTTATTGTATTGGCACTAGTAGACATTTTTCATATCATACCCAGCCCTATTAGCAAGCTAACATACCGTCACTGAAAGTTACCTAACTAGTAAACTCCCAGGTAACAAGGATGAAGACTGGGAGACTTTAAAGGTGATCTCTCTCAAACACAGTATGTGTCCGCACAGCATTCTGGTCCTTAGAGGCTCCTGTCAGTAGAGAAATTGGACATCTCCCCCCCTTCTGCTACTGATTTCCTGATGGTATGAAGCGATGGTTCTGGAAAGAAGCCCTCAGCCTTTTTCATTCAGAAGGATTGACACCATAACCTCCAGGTTTTAGGTGGATTGACACGTTCTGCTATCAGTGTGACTGTGGTCAGGATATCTTGGCTTGTGGTGTGTCAACATCTGGCCACAGGAAGGAAGGAAGGTACATTACCAAACAACTAAATAGTAGTTTCTATCATTAACAGCCATTTTGAACAGCATTTACATGTTTAAGGGTCATTGTGCGTCCTGTTCTTGGTGAATCATTACTCTTCATGTAAACGTCTTGACCAAACCCCCACCGTGCAACACAGATACACAACACTTGTCCCTATACTGACATACGCAGCAGCGTTCATCAGTTTGTTCTAACACAAGCTTTGGTAGCAACACAAATTTGAACAAGTAACATAACACAGGCAGGTCAGAGCTCATTGTCTACTTTAAAGAGTTCAGTGTAAACTTCATTGTTTGCTGCTGTATAGCATAATACTGGAGTTCCTTTGATAAATAACAGGATTGTTGGCATCCAAAGTCCACGGAGCAAAAATCAATCCCACTTTCCTCTGTGGGATTCAAACACTGGCTGACCTGAACAAACAGTTCCACTGGAAGGATCAAACTCTGCCAATCACACTTCAGCGGTTGAAGATTGCACACAGATCGCATAGTTCTCATGTAGCTTTAGATCCAGCTCACATTGTATAGTTCACACTGTTAGAAGCACATCATCTCTTCTTTTTCTGTTGCCGCAGCGTCTTTCTCCTTTTCGTGATCATGGTGTGCAGCTTCTCCAGACCTTCCTGCAGTCCCTCACCAATGATAGCACACGCAGGTTGAAGGTGCCAGGGTGTGGCGGTGGTGAGCTCGCCGAGAGCCAACGTGCTCTCCATCTCAGCCAGGCTGAGTGAGTTCCTCAGGTCCTGTTTGTTAGCCACCACCAGAACTGGCACTCCCTGGTTCTCTGCTAGCCGTGTGATCTTGTGCAGCTCTGTCTTGGCCTCCTCAATGCGCTCGGCGTCCACCGAGTCCACCACGAACACTATGCCATCAGCACAACGTGTGTAAGAGCGCCACAGAGGACGCAGTTTCTCCTGACCGCCTACATCCCAGAAGTGGAAGGACGCTGTCCGTCGGCTACCTCCGAGTGACACTTTGATCTTCTCAGTGTTAAAACCCTTTGTTGGGACAGTGTTCACAAACTCATTGAAACGCAGGCGATACAGTACAGTGGTCTTGCCTGCACAGTCCAGTCCTAGAATGACAATGTGGAGAGCCTGGAAGGAGGGCAGGCAGGGGAAGAGGGAGTGATGATCGGATGATCCGTTCCC
>CALSCE010010669.1:29474-31974 GCA_943593645.1 Bovichtus variegatus | reverse complement strand
AAACTCTGCTTCCACAGAAAACACACATCATTCCCACGGCCTGAGTTTACAAACTGCTTCACCACAAGGGGGCGGTAAATATAGTGTTCACCAGCATCTGTTACAGACGGCTGCTGAAGATCAGACACAATATTTCAACCTTTTATTTATTTGCACCAATCAACAAAAAGAAACATCAAAGTTGGCACAAGGGGTAAAAAAAATAAGCAAAAATAACTTGGTAAAGAGTACGAAGAAAAATAGTTCGAAGAAGGAAAAAAAAAGTTTTGCTGTTCAACCCAGAGTTTGAGTCAGTTTGTCATTATTTTCCATCAGAAAAGACATCCATGGCAGGAGGTGTGGAATGGTAACCCCCCCCCCACTCCCTTCCTGAATGGCTCAGTGTTGACTCAAAGAGAGGTATCACACATTCCAGAATAAATGCTTTAGGCGTGTTTAGTCCTGCCAGCTATACCTGATTCAACACACACACACACACACACACACACACACACACACAGAAACAACAAATGTGTGCGTGTGTGTGTGTGTGTGTGTGTGTGTGTGCGTGCAGGAAAGTAGAGGAGGGACTTTCCTCCTATTTTCTTTCCCTTGACAGTTTTATTTTAGGTTTCCTGAAGAGGTTTCGAGGGACAATGTGCAGTTTTAATGAGTCCCTTTGACTCATCAGAGTCTTACACCTCATACTCATTTAGCAAGGAGTGCCATTCTTGTAAAATCATCTATCCTACGAATGTTATCTCCTCTCATTGGTTCCTGCGAAGCCTACAAACAGGCTTCATTTAAACTACATTGTGGTTTGTACAACTGACGATCAACCCTCCTCCTGCACCTGATTGGATGGACACACCCCTCACTGCCTGCTCATTGGTCCTTGCTTTGGATTTTACAACTTGAAAAACATGACACTGTGGAAATGTTGACGTGCGTACAACGCGCCTCTGAATATTGATTTGCATTCACAGGAACACCCCTTTAGCGCTTTTCATCATTTAGATTCCGTAACAAAGTTGCCAAAAGTTGTTAAGGTTTGGGTGGGTTTAAAGGAGATAAATACTCTTTACTTTATTTACCTGTTTAAAGATAAGAGAAGCTATAAGATAAGATAAATTACGCTTGGACATCAAGATATTTGTCTTGAAGTTAGACACGGCCGTTATTTTTAGGAGTTCCTCCTGATTCATCCGGTGAAATGCTTTCAGCCTTCTTTTTTTTACAGCAAAGATGCTGGCTTGTTTGTTAGGGTTCAGGGCTCAACAATAAAGATTGCCCAGGGCAAGTAAAATGCCACGTCGGGCTAGTACATTGAGCAAGTCACTTTCCTGGTCGGGCAACAAGAATAAAAAAAATAGTCAAACAAGGTATACCGATTGATCAGTAAAAATATGTGATACGGAGCTCGCCATTAATGCTCTTTAGTCGGCAATCGCTGATAATGCTACATTGTGGACAACAAATCCCCGTTAAAATGGGCAGGAGGCAAGCTACCTAACGTTAGCTGTTAGCAGCCGGTGGGCAGCACTACTGGTGGGCTGAATGACGGAGCAAGTTAAAGTTAGCTGAGGGTGAGCATTGATTTACATTATGATGCGCTCAAGCTCTATTCAGTAAATATTTGTATTGGGCGAAGGTAAATTCTAACTTATCATGAGGTGGTAATCATGTGAAATGTAGTTTTTGGCGAGAAATTTGAATAAATCCAGTTGTTTGAAGGAGATGTTTTCACAGCAATATAAAATAGATATTAGACAGGGAGTTATGACCTATTTGAATTCTGAACTCTAGCTCTAAGCTGCCTATAATACATCACCTAGTTAAAACTACTAATGCGAAGATTAGTGTGATATTTTAATCTAAGCAAATATCATAAAAATACAATAATTTATTTCCCTAATAAATTGATTTGCGTGTTTTTATGCAAATAAGCACTACAGATGATAATAACAAAGTAAATAAAGTAAAAGGATAACATTTATAATTGTTGATGGTTTACTGTAAACTGATTTCAAGACGATTGAAATAATGATTCGGAACAGTGATGAAAAAACTGCTGTAACAAAACAACAGGTAAAAAACAACATTAACGTTGAACCTGGGGTTTCTAGGTTATGTTGCAGAGATCTTTAGAGTAAACAGGTGCACTCCTCCTGCTCTTAAAGCTAACAACACACCTTAGAAGTAAAAAAAAAAAAAGAAAAGACTGTAAATCAATCTGAATTTATTGACACCTAGCGGCAGGTCAAAGGTCACGTTTCTTTGAGACATTTGCACATGCGGATGTTTGTGTGTTAAAGTTCAATTTCCAGCACTGTAATATACAGTATTTGTTGCCAAAACAACACGAAAGTCTTTAGAGATGGAGGTAAGAGATGAAAATAACAAAAAGTACGTGTTCAACAACATAGCGATTAATAGAGTAAAATTCATAAAATGAAAATAAAATGACTTTCTGTGTGTGTGTGTGAGTGTGTGTGTGTGTGTGTGTGTGTGTGTGTGTGTG
>CALSCE010010669.1:0-16354 GCA_943593645.1 Bovichtus variegatus | reverse complement strand
TGTGTGTGTGTGTGTGTGTGTGTGTGTGTGTGTGTGTGTGTGTGTGTCTGTGTGGACGCTGAGCAATTCATTTTAAACTAGAAGCAGAACTGCAGACATGACGGTGCTGACTGCTTCCTTTCTTCGTGTATTCACCATATGCTTTTCATCGCTTTCTGTCTACAGGTTTTGGAACTGTTGAACAGGATACAGTGAAACGCTGTATGACCCTTGTTGCTTCCACATATCAGTGTGTGTTTGCAGGTGTTGAGGAGTTCTGCTGCATGTGCTTTTAAAAGTAGTACAAAGCCTAGTGGAGTTGCTGTGAGGCGCTGTGTGAGGTCTGATATGTGTCCTCACATGGTGTCACCTGAGCCAGGTTGGAGACAACAAGTCTGAGAAGTAGAAACATCCCGCTGCTCAGCAGGCGAGAGGCTGCGGAATACATTAGCTGCTCCTAGCGTCACACGCCAGACTCTCCTTCTTGAACTGTTGGAGCTGGTTGGGTATTGTAGACTACATGCTCTGACAAGGAAAAGAATGTGTGGCATTCAAAAAATTCCGATATCTCTTTTTTTTCGTCCATCATGAGACCAACAATATTATAGGGGGTGTAACGCTCAATCAGTGCAGTGCTCTTTTAGAATCATGCATTAATTGCTACTGCAGATATCAGAAGATTTCATACAAACATAATTCACGTAAATTAAAATCTTACACAAACGTCCTCAGCAGAACAACATATCACCGAGTAAATATAGGTTTTTAAATAATTGGCAGTAGAGCAGATGTAGATACATCCTTAAATCCATAAGCATGTTCATGAAGAGCTGCATGAGCTTTTGTTACGAAAACATGATGGAGCTCTGTGGTTTTTTTTTTCCACTGCCAGCGAATAATTTTTGAGCTTTCTTAGAGCACTCGGATGTGTACTGGTTGGGATATCGCTGCTGACAGTTTACTGATGTTATCAGTTAAATCCTCTCATCTCACGAGGATGTTTTGGGCAGGTGCTTCTGGTGCGCTGTAAAAGATGAGACCTTGTCTGCACCTGCGGTCACTGCTGAATCTGCGAGTTTCCTTTTTCTTTTTTTACCTTTAACGTTCACACTGGCTCTTGTTTGATTATCAGAGGCGGAGATCTTTATTTTGATTTCTACATCCCTCTCCCATGTCCCGGGAGAGAACCTGTTTTAGTTTTAGACCTTCAGGACGAGGACATTGTAGTGTAGTGAGGTCAGCTCTCTTTAAAAGCCGTGTTTTTAAATGAAAAGCTGTGGCAAACACATAGTTAAGATTTAGCCCCTTACCACTGAAATAATGCTAAATATACACCTGTATTTCTGCACTGCCAGTACAGGTTCTCATATCTGTCTGCTGAAGTCATCCTGCGTCTTTTTCTCTGCTGTCAACACTCCTGATGGCTTGTCTTTACACTTGTCTGCTGTCCGGACGTCTGACAGACTGTGTGTGCATGTGCGTGTGCGTGTGTTGTGTTTATCCAAAATAACCAAACAAGGCGATCTGCTATATTTAGGTGGACTCAGAGCTGTGAGGGAAACCCAAAGTAAAAACTCTCCTCAGCATTCAGTGTACCATCGGCTGTCACCTAGGCTCCCACCAACAACACCAACATGGAGGCCTCCTGCTGAACAAAGGCTTCCTGTCATCAGTGTCGACACCTGCTAACAGTGACAAGATAACATGACAAAGAGACGGGCGAGTCAATCATCCTGAGGCCCGGAGCCCCGAGAGGTGCTCGACAGCGGAACAACACCTCCACCTGACACCTCTGTGACATCATCAGTGGGTCCCGCTTCACTGACAGCAGAGCCTGTAACACATGAATGTCTTTGCTTTCAAGTTTCAAATTAAGTCTTTAGGGACTCAAGGCTCAAGTCCTCATCTCGCAACGTAAGTCCAACTGCAGTCTGACTACAGTCTCATGTCCACAGCTCTGCATGGCCAAACAATCTCCAGCTTATCAAGTATTTTTTGACAAAAACAAAGCTTTGTGTATTTAATGCTGTTGTTTCCAAGGTCGAGCAAGGAGCAGCTCTTAAGCTAACATAGACAAGGATTTTAGATGCTACTAAAATCAAGTAAAATGACACTAGAGTCTACACAATTCTTGAAACAAGCTGATTTGTATTGGACATTTTCACAAGTTTAAATCATCAAGAAAAACACCTTTTGAGACAAAGATGGAAGTAAAGTTACACATGAAAGTCCAAAGCACAACAATGTCAACAGCAGCTCCCAGACACTGGAGCTGTTGTTGACATTTCCCTGAAGCACTGTTGTTAGTAAAGGTAGATACGAGAACCAGATTCTGTTTAGATTCAACACAACAAAAAGCTTTTCTGAAGGGATGTTGTGAGTTGTGGTGCTTGGAGTGACGATCACTTTTGCCATAGTGTTGAAGGTTGTGGCAGCGCGACAGAGTGTGTGTATTTGCATGTGTGTGTATAACTGCGCGAGTACGTTAGTGCAACATGTTGCAAGGCGGGAGAGGAATGAAGAGAATTTCCTTGAGGGTCATGAAGTGGCTGACATACATGCAGATGCACAAACAAGACTTAAATAAAGAGGATCACACACACACACACACACACACACACACACACACACAGCAGAGGAGAAACTACTAAAACAGCTTTTTCGAGTTAAGAAATGCAGATTTTTTTGGGGGAGTTTTCACTGACAGATAAACACATCTTTCTTTGAAATCCAGATCCAAAAGGAAATGAATGTCCCAGTTTGGTGGAATAACCTATATGGCCTGCACAGAGCTCTGACATCAACATCATCCAACACCTTTAGGATGAACTGGAACCCCCTGAGTGTGAGCCAGACCAGATCATCAGTGGCCAAAATCTGGTGGAAAGCCTTCCCAGAACAGTGGAGGCTGTTAGAGCTGCACATTAAGGCCCATGGTTTTGTAGTAACATGCTCAACGATCACATATTGATGGAATGTTTTAGTGTCCACATACATTTGGCCGGGTAGTGTACTAAGTTAGGAAAAACGTCAGAGCCTGGCAGCGTTTTCGAGTCACTCACTTTCTAAATAAATAATCAAAAACAGGAAGACCAGAGCACAATTTAAATAGCAAAAGAGAAATGTAAACACCTGAGACACTTTCTGCAATGTGTGAAGGCCTCAGGTTGCTCAAAATAAAGTGTGTCAGCTGTCCAACAGCTTCAGAAACCCCTTTTCAATGTGGAAATTAGGGACCATTTAGTAACTTTACAAAGCGGACAATTTTACAATCACGCTCAGATTACCAAAGTCAAACAAATGTTCTGCACACCAGGACCAGATTGCCTTGAGAACTCCACAGATAAACCACAGCTGTCATTGTCTTTGGATCAACGGCTGTCAGCCAGACGCGTGTCCGGATCAAGACTTTAGAAAAGCAGAATACTTACGGGACTTTCTGTCTGCAGTACATGATTATGCCGATGGCGGCACCAAGGGCGACAAGGACAGCGATGACGATTCCAGCGATGGCTCCGTCTGAGAGACCTTCACTCGTTCCTTCCTCTAAAACAACAACAACTTCATGTCTCAGAACAGAAACCACAGAAAGGGATATGGTAGGTGGCACACACCCACGTGACATCATTTTAACCATTCAACAGAAATGATCAGCCACATTCCAACGAGAGCTGATCAGGAGAAGGAAACCTGGAAGCTGCTACTGCTGCTGCTCGTTGGTGTGGAAACGAAAGCCTCATAACAGATAACACATGCCGCCTGTCTGTCACGTTTACACTATTTGAAATTTAAGTCTAAGAGAGGAATATTTGTAAGAGACATATGTGTATGTCACAGGATCAAATTGTTATCACATTTGTTTCCCTGTTGCATAACATTAAAACATTTTTATAAATGTTATATATTTAAAAACATTATATAAGCCAATATAGAGTATAGTTACAGGACTTTTGGCCATGGGCTACAATTAGCATGTTACATTCCTCCAGGCTATTGGAGCTATCATGTCATCAATTCAAATGTTGGACAAGTGAAGGTTTTCTAGAAAGAAATGTGTTACAGTCTGATACCTGGGCATCTTAGACTTGCATGTTAGCTTCAGCTGAGCTTTGACCTGATTGCTAATGTATATAACATACAAGTGAACCTCTTGTGAAGCCCAGACAGAAATTCAGTAAATCTTAGAGGTATTCTGTCATGATATCTCTAAGCGGGGCTCTGACCTTTGACCTGATTGCTAACTTTAGCTTGCTGACATGTTACCACGAAAGGTAACAGCAATTGGACGATAACACGCATCAAACATTTAGCATTTAACAGGAAATGCACCCACAAGGACCAGCCAGCCCAAAGGTTGAGAAATCTAAAAATATTTTCGGTTCATTATGAAACTGTCTCACAATGACGGGCCGCCACAGTCTAGGTAATTAATGGGAAACACTGGACTAAACTTCACAACAAGGGTTTGGCCATTGGTTCTAGAGGTTTCCTGTCATGAAGTATTGGACAAGTAGAACTTCACTAGTATGTAGTAAGTAAAAGAACTTTGGGTTAATTCTATAAACAAAAGGACAACTGGACGTTGCTGCTGAGTCTTTAACCTGGCAGGTTTCTTTTAACCTGTGCAATGAAATAGGACAAACAAGTATTGTAGTCATCTGTTAGCAGAACTCTGTCCTCTGCAGCCTTTATGGTTGGTTGACTGTAAAGAAGGTGATTTGGGACGTTAAACGGTACATATCATGAAAAATACACTTTTTCAGTGCTTGAGCACATATCTGGGTATCTGGATTGTCTACCAACCAACCTACCAATGTGTCTCCCCTTCCTATGTCACACGCAGGCTCATTACAATATACAATACACAATATCTCCACCCATGGATTGCGAACTACATTTGCAATTTTTCCCGCAAGCCAGACAGAGCAGACTTTTTTGGGAAGGGGGCTTAAAGAGACAGGTATATTAAGACAGACATGATAAAGAAAATGTGTTTTTTGAACATTAAAGCATGTAAACTTGTTCTACCAGAAACCTAAAATACAATGATGAATCTGAAAGTCAATCTACTTCTGTAAATCAGAACATCAGCTGAGTAGTTACTCTGATGAGAAATAATGAACATTAATTGGGTCTGAGGTGGAAAAACATCTAACCTATTCTTGCAGTAATTGTCCAATAGACCGTTGTGCTCCTAATACATTTTGTCCATCCACTTGCGCAGCTGATACGGATGGCAATCAGTGTATTACTTTAAAAAACAAGTGTTCTGGGCTACAGATATGAATCTTACCTCTGACGGAAAGGGTGTGAGTGGACGTGGTGGTCTTGCCAGTGATAGCGTTGTGCGCCTCGCACATGTACGTTCCGCTGTTTATGTAACGAGCCATCTCGATCTGATACTTGGCCGTTTTGAAAGTGGTCATTGTGCCGTTGAACTTCCAGGTGAAGTTGGCAGGGGGGACAGACGCAGCAGCGCAGGTGAGCACCACGTTGTCGTTCTCCTCCACAGATGAATCACCTGTCACCATCGCTGACTCAGGACCGTCTGGAGGTAAAGCAGAAAGAGGAGAGGGTTTATTACCTGCATGCACCTGCCACTCTGACCTCACACAATATCTTTAGCCTCTCTCCTTCCCTACTCCCCCTCCGACTCTCCTGTGTCCCCTTGGGGAGGCAACTCACTCCTGGAGTGGTGCATGTACTGTACAAAATGTACAGTAACTAGAAGGATATATTTACTCTTATTGTGCATTTTATTTTTTTCCAGTCGTTCCAACTTATACAACTCAAATACATAAAGAATGAAGACCGAAAATGAAAGAAAGCCACTAAATAAATATTACATATATATAAAAAGTCCCTCACAATTAGTTCACATTCGTATATACACGAGCATTCAAACCTCAGTTTAATGTCTCTTAATCATCTTATTTTTAAATATTGTTTTAAATCTATTAGGTGTATTACACATTTTCTTTTTCTTTTTAAAACTATTTCTCAGATCAACTCTTTTACACATCTTTGTTTTGTAAACATGCAAATTCAGTTCAAACTGACTCTAATTTGGAAAACATTCTGGATACAGTCTGGAAGCATCTGATTGTTTACTGATTTTTGACTTTATAAGTCTAATACTAATTGTGCAGTTTTGAAGTTCTTAACTGTCGCTACTGTTTTTATTACATTGGTTCATATATGCTTATCGCTGTTTATTTGAATTTAAAAGCATTTTTATGGACTTCTGAATGAGCTCTGGTAATCAAGGTGCTTTAAAAATAAATCAATGCCAGGATGAACAAATCCACGGCCATAAACTTCTCACAATGTAAAGCAATCAGCCGTGATCACTGCAGCGTCACCACATCTGCAAGTCTCTCAGCAGAACGAACACTCACAGTTGACCACCATCTTGTAGGAGGCTTTGTCGGTGTTGACCGGGTTGGTGAGCTGGCACAGGTACTCTCCGTTGTCCTCTTTCTGCAGCGGGTTGATCATCATGGAGCTCATGTCGGCGGCGAACATGAGGCGGCCGCCAGCAGACAGAGGCTTGCCGTCTTTCTGCCAGGTGATGCTCTTTACGGTGCCGGCCGTCGCCTTGCAGCTGAGGTTGGCCGAGCTGTTGCCGGCGATGAGGGTAGCAATTGGACCGCTGACTTTAGCTCCTGAGATGGCCTCTGAAAACAATGGGAGGGATATATTTCATTTTTGTTGTTTTTCTATTCAACTGTATTGTACTACTTTCATTTTGCTCTTGTTCGACCCTTTACTGAGGTCCGACTTTGATGACCTTTTATTTCATATATTCACGTTCAAAACGTTGGCAAAACATCAAACCAAATTGTATCACGGTCCAACAACACTGGATCCTACATTTCCCATGATGCAACTGGATAGTGTCTTTGTAGCCACATCTTTCGAACGTCATCAGGGTCATTTTCTCAGGCTTGACAGAAAACTCCTCCAGAACTACAGAAGTATACAATCGTGTTCACAGACTGAGGAGGACTAATCATTACCAGTAAACTGGTCTCCATTGTGTAAAAAACATAATACAGATGAATTGAAATCATCATTCAATTCAATGAGACCACACATGAGGCACAGCAGGGGCACAAACAAAACAGCGTTGTCCTGTCCATAGTACGTTCAGCTGCTAACCCTACACTAACCTAGTTCTATTGTCAAATTCAAAGATTATCATTGCAAAAGGAGATCACAAACTTTGAAACGCTCGTTTATATACCACCATTTCCTACTGTAATGTTAGTAATCTCATACTCTACTGTTTTAGTCTTAAATTGGTCGTGTCATTTCCTTTTTTCATGCAAACTCCTACTCTCGGTTATAAAGAAAAAACTGAAACTCTTCAGGGCATAAAGTAAGGCCATCCTCCCACCCAGCAGGTTCCTCACACACTCACACACACACACTCTGCCACCAACTTGAAAACAACATTCTCCAAAAACAGGCAGAAAAAGATTCCATGGCAGTAAATCAGTAAATACAGACAGTACGGCTTCATGTTGAACCTTTCGCAGGATTCTCTGTGTTACACAGCTTTCACAAGTAAACACCGTGGGTCTCTACAGCCAGGAAGTGTCACAAGCAGCTCGTACGACAGATGTGAGTCCATGTCAGTCTGGTGCCTCGAAGGCATGTCAATGAGAAGAAAAGCTTTCAGTCTGCTTTTTTTTCTCGGCTGTCTGTTGGTGGAGTTTTGTGGAGAATCATTTTCTTTCATTCAGCCAAGCTGTTAAAATATAACATCTTATAAAAATATACATTTTTGTCACTTGTATAGATTATTATTTAAAGGTTGCAGCTGTATTTGACTACAACTCAGAGCCACTTTCATCTAAAATAATTTTCAATATTCTATTAAATCAGCAAATCTCTATTGCTGTAAAATAATAAATAAATAACAGCTACATGATTTTATTGTTTTTGTTTATTTCCCGCATCTTAAATGCCACATTTCATGACCATCCATCTAATAGTTATTATTTCACTAAGTATCACAAATGTGAACTTCATGGTAGCGCTAGAAGAAAAGTCAGAGCATCAAGTCTATAGAGTTCATTATCTGAGAGCCATGAAGGTCTTTACACAATTTCATGGTTTGTTTGGCAACCCCCCAGAGTGTCTCTGAGAAAGCTTACTACTCACCCATCACACCGAAGGAAACGGCAGGAGAAGGGACGACGCGCTGGGTCTTGGCGTTTGAAGCCCTGCATGTGTATTCTTCCACTTGCATCCCTAATCCGTGTTTTTCGATCATTTCCAGAGTCAGGGTGGGACCCGCGACCTCCATCATCTGCTGGCCGTGGTACCAGCTGAAGGTGGCGGGCGGGCTGGAGGGGGCTGAACAGGTGAGGTTGAAGTTGGATTTGGATCTGAGGAACTTCGAAGGGTTGGCAGGAGTGATGATGACTGTATCTGGTCCGTCTGTGGAGAGACAACACATGGAAAGGGGTGAGTTCAACTCAAATGTAATAGATGGTTGTCAAGATTTTCAAATAACCTGGTCAGCAGTTGCTGGTTGCTGCTTTTACTGAACTACAGCTTCTTACTAGGGATATTGAGTATCTGCTGTTACCAAGTCCGATCTGATACTTGTGCCATGTTTCCACTGCATGGTATATCTCTGCTCGACTCCACTCACTTTTGGTACCAGGTGCTTTTTTTTCTTTTTTCATTTCCCACCTCAGATAGTAACCCCTCAGTTACAGACTGGAAGATCAGCTAAACGCAGCTAAACACCCGCTGAATAATTTCATCTGTGTAGTGTACAATGCGGGCCACCATTAAAAAAAAACAATCTGGGTCGAGTGAATTAAAAAAATTTAATCTGATCGGTAGCTTGGCTATTTAAAAAGTCTTTGTGCAGGATGTCCTGTTACGTGCTAGTGAAGATTCTCTCTGAACAATCAGTGGTCTGCACCTTCCAGTATCGGCTCAGCTCGGTTGGAACTTCAACCGAGGCGGTACCAAAAAAAAAGGTACCAGGTACTATCCGCAACTTTTGCTAATGGAAAAAACAAAAAAGAGCGAGTCCAGTGGAGCAGTTTACAGCCGTGGAAATGCAGCATTACATTTACCTAAATGTTCATGAAATATGTATCTAACACATTGAAATAACAGCTGCAGCTGCTGAAAGTAGTTCACCTTATTTACCTATACTTACCTTGATCCAATTACTGGTGGTCCTGGTTCAAAAATATTAAGTTTAAACTTAAGTTTATTGATTGAAATGAAAGTTTGTCTGAGAGCCTATGGGCTTGGCAGCACATAAAGCCCTACCAGATGAAGCGGAATGCTTTTGATTAATTAATAACGGGGTTAGCCAGCGGTCGGTGTGGTTTCACTGCCTTTCAGGTTAGTCATTGGGAAGGAGTGGAAGTGCAGGCCGCTGTGTACACAGTGTGGTTTGAGTACAGGCTGCAAACACACATCGCAATCTAAACTGCAGGAGTCACATGGCTACAAGACGGCTCATACACCCGTGTGTACCCAAGTGTTTTAGGAATCGGAGGAGGTTTAAAGGCTAGCAGTAATGGAAACAGTTAAGGTCAAAAGTGAGGCAACAATGTCATTCAGAGTAAGAAACTCAAGATTCTATGACAAATGATCTGTTGGGGTGTGAAGGAGTGACAGCGACTGACTCATGTCTGACCTTCTTTCTTGTCCAACGGGTGTGGAGCTCACACAATGAAACGCAACATTTCAAACAAAGCAAGACGAAGACCTAAGAGGAAATAAATGAATGGGGAAATGATTAACTGTCTAACAGTCGTGAGGGTGGATTCATTTAATAAAAGAAGGTCTAAAGTTGTCTCCATTAAAGACGGTGTTGATCAAGTTACTTTCAAAATGTAATATATTACATATTACTAGTTAGTTTTATTTGAAAGAACATTACTGACTGTGTAGAGCCTTACTGATAACACTACTTTTGCATTACTTTCACCAAAATAACTGCAGATGTCTGACAAGGCATTATAAAATGGAAGAGGGTAATATTGTTTCATGGTGGGTTATCAAAGCACAGAATCTTATTGCAGTTCATTACGAATACAGTTATTGTATAGGCTTAGTAATGGGGTCAGCCTATACCAATTTTCCAAATATAGAGTGTTTCCATTATAAAGCCTACATTTTGCAGCAGCGGGCTGTGCAACAGCAGCAACAGTTTTCCAATCCCTGACGACCCCCCGCTGGATCAGCAAACTTTCTGTTGATGCGATTACACTGCTGCTGCAAAAAATCCTAAAGGAACACTGGAGTCTGACTCCGCAGCCATCTCAGACACCACATTTCAGCGTCAGGATTCTTCACCTATCCCATATCAGTAGGATAAGTGGCGCAGCGTGGATGAATCATTTAAAAAAAATTAAAATAAACACAGAATTTGGGGTGGTAACGCATTACTTTTCACAGTAAAAGTAATATTATTCTCAAAATTATATACGTAATGTGTTATATGACTTTGTTACTGCTAAAAGTAAAATTACTTTAATAATATATCACAAAAGTAGCGCAATACTTTTTTACCCCCAACACTGTTGGACTGTTTAGTCCAAACATGTCACTTCCTGTGTGGGAGGAGTTAACAGGCAGAAAAGCAGCAGAGTGGCTGCAGCACTTACAGTAGACAGTGAGGTTGAAAGGAGGGCTCTTCTCCGTCTCCAGTTTATTAGTGGCTGTGCAGTAGATGGGACCAACCAGGTCTGTCCTGAGAACACCTTTGATGGTCAGAGTACTGGACAGTTCCTCCTGCGATTCAATCCCAAGCACAAAGTACATCAGCTATATGTTAATTAAAGGAATTCATTGAAGAAATACATAACAAAAACCTAAAAACTAGCCTTTTTTTAAATGACAATCTGCGATTCCCATTTACAAAAACTAAGACGGCTGGACAAACAAAGACAAAATGTGATTAGATTGAAATCATCTCAGTCTTTGCAGCAAAAAAAACATTTAAAAGAAATTAAACATAAAAGAAACCACGTATAAACTGACCTCTTTCAGTGTGAACCGATTGCCGTCGTCCACGATGGCCGTTTCCCCCTTGTACCAGGCGAACTTTAGGAAGGAGCCTTTAGCAGAGCAGGTCAGAACCACGGTGCTGTTGTGCTCGATCGCATCAGGCAAGTTGGACTTAATGGCCACACCAGACACCGGCTCTGCATGGAGAAACCAGAGGAACAGATGAATGAATTGTTGAATGAACAGAATTAAAAGTGGGAGAAAAACATAATCCTATCCTGATCGTTAAGGCAAAGAGCAGAATACCATACGGATAAGTACATAGGATAATGTTTACAATTGGGATGAAGTATGTGACCTTCTTTGATTCTAAGGAACACAATCTGGTATTTATCATTGTTGTTTCTGCATTTAGTTTCTTTTGAGCAGTTTGTACCATCAAACACTATCCCACCATTAGGTCTTCACTTCATCAGTTGTCCAGTATATTAAAAAAAACCTACTATCAGAACAAAATGGATCCAAAAACACCAACTAAAATGCCGAATTTGAAATTCTAATGACTCTCAAAGTATTTCAGGGTGGATTTTTCCATTGAGATTAAAGTAATCAATAGTTTTGTTGAAGAAATCCTGCTACAAATGGGCAGTTAATGGTAGCATGAATAAACGTGGGGGAGGAAAATTTAATAACCTGCTCGCCTGATGCCGGTTTCTCTTCACAATATGGTAATTGTGCTCTAACATCAACATTTGAATGGAGTGAATGAAGAAAGCCGAGAAATCGCACCAACTAGACCTGCTCGACTCGTTCTCAATTATCCTGGAGCTCTGTTTCTAAATGTACGGGCTGTTTATTGATGATTAGGCAACAGTAGGTGTGTTGGAACAGTGTGAAGGAGTGGTAACCAGTTCTGACATCAGGGCAACAGAAGAGGCATCGAAGACTTCATCCACTAACTTCACACAATTGTTACTTTGGAGATGATTTTCCTCAGGTGTATTTTATTTTCTGTCTGTAAACCAACTTGAGGGTCCAATTTAGGTATGTCACGATATGGTAATACCAGTGAAAATACTCGGGGCATCCCTAGTCCACTCTACTCTTATGCAAAAAGGATTAAAGAAACAAACATGGAGACACTGGTGGTTTCATTCTGAGTATTTGTCAAATGTGTGGTTTTACCGGTCGGTCACCCTGTGGAAATTAGTGATAATGTATGAATGAGAGTCAAAAGGAATGGTGGAAAAAGCATGCATGTTCCGCTGCCAACCATCCTTTGATAAATAAAGATTCAAACTGACAACATGTACTTGACATAAGCTGAGTGGAGACGATTATATCACCAAAGCTGACTGTGGCTTTGGACAAACTGACTGCAAGTCAGTTGAGTGATCTATTTACGACACAGCTGAATAAAGCTGCAACCATTAGCCGATTTATCAATCAGTCGAGCAATAGTTATTGAATCAAACAACAACTGTTTCGATAATTGATCTATCGTTTCATTCATTTCTCAAGAACAAATGTCAAACACTCGATGGTTCCAGCTTCACAGATGTCCTGATTTAATGCTTTTCTTTGTCATTATGATAGTAAACTGAATATCTTTGCGTTTTGGACTACTGATTCCATAAAACAAAACAATTGAGTATGTAACGCAAACAAAACACGACAGATGAATCGACAATCAAAGGGACCATTAGTTACAGCCCTACTGGGTCAGATGGGTTTATAATATTCAGGTTACTCTGAGTAAATCTGTATGCCTGTAACCTGCCTGTGTTTTGGTGTTGAAGGCCAGAATACATCTTTTACTGGAAATCAAAAAAGTTCACAGTTTAGGGAATGAATAATGAATGAATAAATAAAAAGCTGCGTAGAGCTGCAGAGTAATGTTTTTTTTCCACTGTAGGTCCAAAACCAGTACTTGACAATCCAAAAAAAACACACACACACACACACACACACACACGCACACACACACAGCAGTGAACTACATGTAATTAAACTAGTAGTTTAGCTAGCCTACATTTTGCAGTAGCTTGCTGGAAGTTCAAATATTCATATTTGCATAGTAATTCAAGTAGCTTAATTACTTCTTGGCCATTTTTGTGTAATTAACAACTGAACTACAAACAACTTAGGGCCATAAAAGGAAAGGAATGATTGTATATTTTTATTTTACCATTGCTTTTCTACTGTAATTGAACCCCCTTTGACCAGCCCGCCCCCTTTTTCTTTCAATGCATTGGTCAGACCAGTGTTCGAGCTTCTCATACTGTGTAAACAGGTGCAAGTTAAAGACGAGTAAGACAACAGGCACATTTTTGCTGAAACGGGCTTAAAAGGTGCATGTTAAATATTTTTTTACAGTGGCCTTTTTTGCTGGAATGTGCCTTTTTTGTATTATATTTTCATATCCCATGTACATTTTCAATTTGATTTTTTTTATTTGTTCTACAAAGTAGTTTGAAATACTTGTTCTTAGTAGCTTTAGTTAACCAAACCAGGGTTCTCCCTAAGGGTAACTTGTTGCTGTAGTTCAACGTCTTCCAGTGTGAACTAATAAGTAGCTTTCAAAAGCTTTAAAAGTAGTTTCCCCAACACGCACACACACACACACACAGGCACGCACGCACGCACACACACACACGTACGTCATAATATTCACAATCTAATGGGGCTTTGTATGAAGGTGTTATCTGGCCACCTTTCACAAAAACAACTCACTCAAATTCACTCACTGGGATTGCCAGCACTCACATTTACTTTGTGTGCTGTAAAGCGTTGTAGCAACATTAGCAGTATGGGACGGTCAAATATTCTGCCACCGTTTTAAACAGAGCACAAACACCTCAAACTGTAACTAATCACACAGACACACACACACACACACTCCACCATGGAAGTATAGTACCAAGAGCCACACCCTTAAGTAGCACGGAGCAACAGGCTGCTGATGTGTGTCTGTCTGTGGAATCAGGCTATTAAGTCTCACCTTCTCTGACAGGAAAAAGTTATTTATCAAAATGAAACCTCAGAGGAATTACTCACACACAAACAGCTCAGGGTGTCAAATTAAGTAACACGGCATTATCATGTAGAAAGTAACTAAATTGTTCATCAAATGCTTAAAATGGAGACAATAGAGATGGGTCTCTCTTTTCCACAGCCAAGGAGTATAGTCCTCGGACGGTGGCTACGCACTGTGGTTGCTAAGCGACTGCTCACGTTAGAGTTTCAGGGAGCGCAGGGATACCTGTTCTCCCTGCGCCTCTACACAGTAACAGGTGTGGCTTGCGCCTCCGGGCGACACCACATTGCGTAAGAAACTCTAGCAATTGTACAAGGAAGACGCTCTGAGCCCAGAAACATGAATTGAAAGACTTTTCCCTGGAGCTCTAAGAGCCACTGACCGAACAGTTTTGTAAACATTGTAATTCAAAGCGGTATCGCTTCACAGAATCTCCAAACGAGCCTCCGAAACACGCCGAGGCAGTCGGTCACAAGTATTGTAACAGGCAGAACTCACCCAGAACTCGGAGCTTTATCTCTCCGGTTTTAGTTCCATCGCTCGATATTATGGTGATGCTGTAATCCCCGCTGTCCGTAGACACCAGGGAGGAAAGAGACAGGTAGCCGTTGGTCCTGTTCACCGTCGCTCTTCCCTCGTAAAGTTTGTTCGTGGTTGTCTCTTTTGGATTAGTGGTGGCAACATTCACTTGTTCCTTCTCGTCGTTGAAATTCCAGATGATATAGTCGAAATCTGGCTTGTCAACCAGGGTCTTTAAAGTCACATTTCTCCCCAAAATTGCGTCCACCGGACCCTCCGGCAGCACTGCCTGCCCCGCACAGCATCCTGAGGGGAGCACATAGGAGGGACAAGTCAGAACCGGCACCGCTCGCGCTGTGGCCCTTTAGCATTGACCCGGGAAAAGAAGCTGCCCAGGGCAAGAACTTGGGGAAATGCAGCTGTGGTGATACATACACATCATAAGGTAGCCTACAATACATGTTTATTTACAGGGAAGAGTCTGCGCTGCTAGAAATTTTATTATTTAACATTATTTTAGCATGAATTCAAATTGGCTACACCCAGGGAGCCACATTTACATGCACAGACGATGGAAACGAAGCAAGAAACATGAATTTAAAAGATAATATAAAATCGCGGCTCAAACTACAATTCATTCACTCACTGAGAGTGTGTGTGTGTGAGCTACTCACCGACAAGAGAGAGCAGAAACAGAAGCATGTTAAAGGCGAGCTGATCCATCCCGGACGGTTCAAGTCTTTCCAACAGAGACGGAGACGAAAATGCAACAGTAGACTACCTGCTGCTTTTAGAGGGACACACCCAGAAACACACACACACGCACACGCACACACACACTGGTATGATGGTGTGTTAATGTGTTCAATGAATCATTTGAATTCCTGTAGTTCATCATAGAGAGTATATTGAAGTGTAAACAAATGTAGTCTGTTATAATAAATACACTGCGAAACGAAACTAATAAAGTGAAATGTCTTCAGTGGAAAAGTTTAATGGTCCCCTTTCTTCACGTGGTTCAGTGAGGCAGTGCTGACACCAGGTGGACTTCTGAGGAATTTAAGTAGTTTGTGGATTAAGGATTTTGTCATTCCTATTATTATTATTAGTCTTTCTTTGTATTTATGTATTATGCTGAATTATATTTCTCATACTGTAATAAAGTCATTAAAATAATGATATTATATACATTCTGTGTGTGTATGTGTGTGTGTGTGTTTGTAGGCTTATCATGGCCACTATTTGTCAGTCTGTGGACACATGTTGTCACTGTGTTAGGGTCGCAACTGTGCAAGATGCAGTCACCCAACTTTACAGGTGAGTAGTTGAGATCAAAATGAAGGCTGAGTTCGAGGATGGGTGCGGTCTGAGCAAGTAGGGGGTTATGAAGGGGGGAAGGGGGGGCCATTGCCCCCCTAAGCCTTAAAAAATCCACTGAAAGCGATGCATTGCCTATATACACCACAGACGTGTATGTGCTTAATGAATGAACTATCTTTATTTACATTGCGTTTTGTACAGCAGAGCCACCTCGAAGACGCAAACACACACTAAAACAGGTGTAATGTCAGATGTTGTGGAGAAACATATTCATAAATATATACATATGTCCCCCTCCGAGAACCATCACCTTACCGTGGTGGAGGGGTTTGGGTGCTCCTATGAACCTGAGGGCTGTGTTGTCGGGAGCCTAGTGCTCCTGGTAGGGTTTCCCATGGCAAATTGGTCTCAGGCGAGGGGCCAGACAAAGAATGGTTCAAACACCCCAATGCAACAACAAAAAAGAGGAGGTGTGACCCTGCCCGGAGGAAGCCCGGGGCCCCCGTC
>CALSCE010010667.1:8806770-8821576 GCA_943593645.1 Bovichtus variegatus | reverse complement strand
ACATACTTACATATTCACATACTTACAGACTTACATACTTAGATACTCACATTTCCCTTTGCATCAGACAGTGATACACAATTACAGTTGAGAGGACAACAGAGATGAGAATGTGGAGCAGACACTCTCCACCCGAGGATGAGATGTGATGAAGCGAGTCTGGAACACTTATTTAGCTTGTTAGCATGCTAACACTTATTAGCACCAAACACAAACCATCGACAACAAAAGCACAAAAACTTTGGTGGCAATCTGTCCAATTATCGAGATATTTCACCAAGAAAGCAAAAGGTCAACCTCGTTCTCGTGTCAGAGGAAAAGACACACATGGTGCCAGGCCGCCAGCGTACCTGCGCTAAAGACCACTGAAGGAAACGCAGTACAAGTGTGTGACGTCCATGACATCCAGGCGGAGGTTATAATAAATAAATAAATAATCTCCGGCTCCTCTGAGCAAACGGGCCTTAACGTGGACCCAGGGGGCGGTGACGGAGGCAACATTCCCCTCTCATATCTACGCTGCACGCTCTCACTTCTGCGCTGCACGCTCTCATGTCTGCGCTGCACGCTCTCATATCTGCGCTGCACGCTCTCATATCTTATATCTGCGCAGCACGCTGTCATATCTGCGTTGCACGCTCTCACATCTGCGCTGCACGCTCTCACGTCTGCGCTGCACGCTCTCATATCTGCGCTGCACGCTCTCATGTCTGCGCTGCACGCTCTCATATCTCATATCTGCGCAGCACGCTGTCATATCTGCGCTGCACGCTTTCACATCTGCGTTGCACGCTCTCACATCTGCGCTGTACGCTCTCACGTCTGCGCTGCACGCTCTCATATCTGCGGTACACGCTCTCATATCTCATATCTGCGCTGCACGCTCTCATGTCTGCACTGCGCGCTCTCATGTCTGCACTGCATGCTCTCATGTCTGCACTGCACGCTCTCATATCTCATATTTACGCTGCACGCTGTCATGTCTGCGCTGCACGCTCTCACGTCTGCGCTGCACGCTCTCACGTCTGCGCTGCACGCTCATGCAAAGCGCTCGCAGTGAGAACGAGGATGAATCGTCGACAAAAGCAGTTTGATGCAGGTCTTTCGGAGAAGAGTCTACAGAGACCGTCTTTGTGGCAGATCACACTCCGGTCTTCGTGCTTTTCTCTCTTTCCATTTCAAAACGCTCCAATCTGGGATTTTTTTACAGCGCAGATATCTCATTTAAAATGGAGCCGTAATTGAATCCGAGATCAGGCGCTGCCAGATACGCTGCCTGTTCCCCTGACACATCAGATGCATCCTGCGTTTCAAAGTGGCTTTCATGCCATTTCAGGAGAACATGGCTAATACGGCGTGCTTAGGCAGATCACAATGAGCGTAATCCCGTGTTTGGAGGACGACCTCCCAGTGGCAACACACCATAAAGAGCGCTGTGTCGTGACTGACGCTGAGATTGAACAGTAAAGATGTGACAAAAAGACGTTTGTGCAGCTGTATGTGCGTCGCAACATGCAGAGAAATGCTGCAGATCCTCATTTATAAAGCAGGAGGCTTCACATGGAAAGGTATCAGGTATCTTGCTCAGGCCTTGTCTGAAAAGGGACTTTTTTTGTCAGTGTAACACAGTATTTGATCCTTTGTTGCCATTGGTAACCTCTTTTGTACAACCACTTGCTGCTTTAAGTGAATTTGAATTTGCAGCGCTCATACTTCAAGATGTGCCTCACAACGTGGGACGTGGAGCTGCCACAGCGCTGCTGCTTTTCACAGCCTTCGCCCAATCAATAGCCATCTGAAGCGGGCGAAACTCACAACATTCATCTTCTGCATCCGCCAGCGACTCTGCCAGTAATCAATCCACACTTTAAACTGAAGAAATGTGACAATTAATCTTTAATTCTCTAATGGAACATACACACTGAAAGAGCAGCCAACAGTGAGGCGAAGCAGCCGAGGGTGCAGGAAGTGGAGGGTACAGGAAGTGAAGGGTGCAGGAAGTGGAGGGTACAGGAAGTGGAGGGTACAGGAAGTGGAGGGTGCAGGAAGTGGAGGGAACAGGAAGTGGAGGGTACAGGAAGTGATACGATGTAAGGGGAGATGGCTCACAGAGCGTTGAGCTGACAGCTCAGAATACGTCCCGTGCTGAACTTGAGATGAACTCCTGGTGACACAACTTCCTGCCAACTTAGTGACTGACTGTTGCGTAGAGGCCTTTCCACACAGGTCACTCTGCATTTGTGCTTTGTCAGAGAGCTGAATCCACCGTGGCACCTCCTCAGAGAGGAGGAGGAGGAATCAGTGGAGCCTGTCGACCTACTTGACAGCGGTGTGTGTGCTGCACAGGGAGAGCTGGAGACGTCCGTCTCCGTCTTCAGTTTGTACATCACAGCGTGGAGCGACAGGAAGAATGAAGCCATGATCATAAAGGACCTGCACATGTACAACTCAGTGCTCTGAGTCTGCGTTTAGGAATCAAACTAGAAGCTCAGAGGTTGAAATGAAACTCAAGCAACTCAGTCAGAAGAAGAAGAAGAAGAAGAAGAAGGAGAAGCAGAAGAAGAAGAAGGAGAAGAAGAAGTAGAAGGAGAAGTAGTAGAATAAGGAGGAGTAGAAGTCAGCTGGGTGGAGGGGGCGTGGCCTCCTTGTCTCTTCATGGTGACCAGACAGCCGCTTTATATAAGTGCGACAAAGAGACAAGAACAATAAGTCTGTAAAGACAGACGCAGAACAAACACAGTCCACAGAATGTGTGAGTGAATGTGACAGATCACAGTTTCATCTTTTAAATGGCTTTCTGTGCTAAATGTGAAGCACGTCTTGTATCTGGTGCTCTACACATAAAGTTTATGAAAGTATTTACAGGAGGAGGCGCTGTGGACAGGCGAGCCCTTTCCAAGGAAAGCAAAAAAGAAAACAAGAAAATAAGTGTCTTTCCCAAAAAGTATTTCTCACAGAGAAACGAACATCGTGGTCTTCCACTCGGCATGTGGAGAGAGACGATCACGTTGTTCACTACAAACTCTACATTTCACTCCTTTTATTCTCTGTCATGGTAGCTAGTCCCGACACGGGGGAAGAGTTTAGAATCAAACTGCCAGGGGTCGACAGCTCTGCTGTTGAGGGAGCGAGAGAGAGAGAGAGAGAGAGAGAGAGAGAGAGAGAGAGAGAGAGCGCGAGAGAGAGAGAGCGAGAGAGAGAGAGCGAGAGAGAGAGAGAGCGAGAGAGAGAGAGAGAGAGAGAGAGAGAGTGCGAGAGAGAGAGAGCGAGAGAGAGAGAGCGAGAGAAAGAGAGACAGACAGACAGACAGACAGACAGAGAGAGAGACAGAGAGACAGAGAGAGAGAGACTGAGAGAGAGAGAGAGAGAGAGACAGAGAGAGCGATGGAAAGAGAGATGTAGAGGCACAACAGGCAGGTCTGTCAGCAGGTCTGTCAGCAGGTCTGTCTGCAGGTCTGTCAGCAGGTCTGTCTGCAGGTCTGTCTGCAGGTCTGTCAGCAGGTCTGTCTGGCTGATCCCTGCCTCTCATTAGAACAGAAAGAGGACACACAGGCAGGAGGACGAGGGCAGGAATGTGAGGCAGAGTGGGAGGAAAGAAACAAGAGAGGAAGAGCGGAGCGTGCTGCTAAAAGCTCTTCACTGACAGGTTTGGTGTTTCAGGGTAAAACAAAGCTTCATGGGGGGGGGGGGGGGGGGGTGCAGGCTGAAAGCGCAGTAATTGGACGCTGTGCTCTGACCCAATGACTCACTCGATGTTTCTGGAGGGAACTGGAACTGCAGCTCGGGGAGACGCCGCCCCCACAGTCTGAAAACAAAAAGTCTCTGTGGGTGTGAAGACAATGAAGACACAGGAACCCTCCTCCTGCAAACACACATCATCCTGCTGAAGGTGGCAGTGACCAAGTCTCACCTCACAAAAGTCCACGTGTGACGGTCTTCCTGGGGGGGTTGCTGAGACAGCCCGTCATCACTGCAGAGACGTGCGAGAGGCTGTCAGACGGCAGGTACAGCAGCAGTTTCACGCTCAGCGGAGACACGAGGGACTGCCAAGAGCAACACATAGAAGAACCTGAGACATCCTGAGACGGACACAATGGTCTCCCGTCAAGACAGGTCAGCAGGTGCAGAAAACCCAGGAATCTGAGCACATTTTGCAGCATTAGAAAATTATTATTTCAGCGGCTCTGTGTCTTCAACAGTCCCCTCACACAACAAAACCTGAAGACAAAGACGTCCTGCAGGAAGGGGAAATGGAAAAACAGCTATAAATTATTGAACGTCTGACCAGGCAAGCCCCCCCTCCCCTAAAATAATAAAGGACACAATCCTAAATGCTGCGTCTAGACACAACATTGCATTACGAACGCTCGACCTGATGATGTACCAGCACTCAAGCATTTACATCATTACTTCAGCTGGATGAACAGAGTGAGTGGCTCAGATTTTACAAACAGCTGTAGGTGTTTCATACGACACATCAACAGGTTATTGTTGAAGTTTATGACATTGTGTGTGTGTACAGTCTGTCTGTCCAAGAGTCGGGCAGCAGGCCGATGAGCGGAGGACATGACGTCTTCGGTCTTTTTCTCACACTTGTCAACTGTCCAAATGAAGAAGGGAGCAACACACACGCTGGTGGAAGCAATAACATCTGAATGTCAGAAAATAAATCTTTAAATGTTAGAGTCACACAATACGGCCGCGGGGGGAAAGGACTTGTGACAGTTCATAATTCCATTTCCAATATCTGTCTTCTCAGGTTTCAGCTGGCTCCTCGTCTCTTCCTGTCTCCTTTGTCTCGTGGCAGCTGAAGTGGAATCTGCTTCATCATCTGCTGTAATTACACGTCCCTGTGGCGGGGATCGGACGCACAGCTAGACGGAGATGAGGAAGAACGGCGGGGACACGGATGCTGTCCCACATTCTCAGGCAGCAGGAACATCGATACGAGTCCTGCTCATGGAGCCCCGTTGTTGAATATTCCACCTCCAACTCAAGCATTCACCAGGAAAAGAGAAAAGAAAAGTCCAGTTTGCCTGACATGTGGCTGCTGCTGCACTCTGAGTGGAACCAGAGCGGAAACCTTGTTCCTGAAGCCTCCTCACATCCCACCCGCTCACTTCCACTTCCCACCCACTCACTTCCACATCCCACCCACTCACTTCCACATCCCACCCGCTCACTTCCACTTCCCACCCGCTCACTTCCACTTCCTACTCACATCCCACCTGCTCACTTCCACTTCCCACCCGCTCACTTCCACTTCCCACCCGCTCACTTCCAGTTCCTACTCACATCCCACCTGCTCACTTCCACTTCCCACCTGCTCACTTCCACATCCCACCCGCTCACTTCCACATCCCACCCACTCACTTCCACTTCCCACCCGCTCACTTTCACATCCCACCCGCTCTCTTCCACATCCCACTCACTTCCACTTCCACATCCCACCAACTCACTTCCACTTCCCACCCACGCACTTCCCACCCGCTCACTTCCACTTCCCACCCACTCACTTTTCCCACCCACTCACTTCCACTTCCCACTCACTTCCACACTCACTTCTACTTCCCACCCACTCACTTCCACACTCACTTCCACTTCCCACCCGCTCACTTCCACATCCCACACACTCACTTCCACTTCTCACCCACTCACTTCCACTTCCACATCCCTCCCACTCACTTCCACTTCCCACCCATCACATTATAGTGCGTTATAATGTGATTATAATCACATTATAATGCACTAGAACAGTTTATAATGCACTTTGATGCTTGCAGAAGAAGACAGCAGTTATAAGAGTTATGATACATTTATTTATAATGTGTTATGACTATTATTATAAAGCTGTAATAACCTTAAGTATACAGAGCTATAAGCAGATTATAAGTATGTTTATGTTTCAGACATGTGTCATAGAAAGTGCTACCAAAGCTGTTTTTCCGCAGATTTGCAGCCTGAATATCTGGATTAGTTTCCCACCATTACAAAAGTCATGGATTTAAACTAATTCCCTGCGTGCAGAGAAAATCCGAGGTGAAGCGCAGCAGCGGCGGCGCAGAGAGGAGAGAAAACATGAATGGAGGCTCAGACGCACTCGGCCTCGGGACCAGTGATCTTTTACTGATGCTGACACATCCCACTTGTTTTTCAGAATAATTAGTCCGACCCAGTGTGTGTGGGTCTGATGAGAGGAGTGTGCCACGGGTCAGCCGGCTCACTGGAGAGCCCCTCTACATTCAACGCCGCGCTCAAAATGTGTGGGCTGCATTCAAGTAGAGTAATGGAGCGAAGGTTCGGCACGCTTACCGCCCCCGGGGTCAGCCACGATCACCATCAGACAGGAAGCACAAAGAGAAGCACACACGCAGTCACAGGAGGGCTTCCCTGCTGCCGCGGCTGCACAACTTTTTACTCTTTCTGACACGTTTTGATAGGTGGGAACGTTGAGCTCGGGACCACGTGGCTCCCTCACCCTTTCTGCTGATGAGTGCAGAAGGAAAGGTTTATGAAATGTCTTCCAGGGCGGTGAGGACGTGCAACTGAGACGTCGCTTTTAACCAACCTATAATGTACATGTACACACATGTACACACATGTGAGAAATGAAATCTCCCAGAACTATTTAAAAACCTCCAGGCGCTGCTTAGTTCTCAGAGCTCGAGCCCCGTTAGTTTGCTGCTTCTCGGGTGATGTTTGAGGCTCGTGGCTTCACCGTGTGGCAGGAGACACATTAGACACAATGTTGTGAACAATTCTTAGTCAGCCATCAAAGTGCGACATGTCCAGTAATTGTTGTTTAATTGGCAGTGAAATGTTGTTTTCTGGCTTGATAGTTTACAAAGGACACGAGCAGGAGAGCGACTCCACGTGAAAAACAAAGTCAACTCGTTTATTCTTTATCATGAAAACCATCGCTGAGTATTTCAGAAAAACGTTGCTATTTACTATCTTTCCAGGTTCTGTGTGACCTTTAGCAGGCGCATCGAGCAGAGAGGACGTGGTGTTAAGCGCCGGAGGGAAAGTGCTGTAAACAGCGCTAATTGTGTTTTCAGCCTCTTCTTGACAGAGCGCACGGCGGCTCTTCTGATGTCCATTACAGCCGCTAAAAGACTCGCCCTCTGCTCAAGGCCACTGCAACAAAGTGAGCAGGCATCAAAATCAAAAGCGGTCATCACAGTGCGAGGATCTCTCTCCCTCCCTCGACTCTCAGATGTGTGTCCCCCCCCCCCTCCCCGCTTTATCAGAGACCCCCTGGGAGGCTCTGATCTCCAGTGCACATCCTGAAGAATTAATGACTTCTAATGTACCAGTTAATGCAGAAAAGGCGGAACATCCATCATAACTGACAATTTAATGGCGCTTTCATAGATGGGACTCTCACATGTCTCTCTCTCCTACAACACTTCTTCCGTGAACACACACACACACACTCACACACTCACACACTCCTCACTGACTTGCTGGTAAATGTTTCTAAAGATGGCTTCACAGGAGGAACTGAATCCTCTCTGAAGCCTGGACAGGGAGAAGGAACGCGTGCATGAAGAGCGACTTCAGGATCTGACACGTCATTAATGAGCAGTTAACGACGAATCTGCAGATCAAGAATTACTGTTACTTGCTGCTGGATACGTTAATGAAGCAAAGTCTGACGATTAGTTCCTACATGTGTGAATCATATTCAGAGCTTTCTAACTCCTTGTGAATCAGCTGCTAAATGGCTCATCAGCACTGATTCATCTGGACTTTCCTGCACACAGGTTCCTGTGTTTATGTCCCGCTACTCCATGATTACCTCACTCACAGGTGAAGAAATGCATCAAGTTCATGAACGACATGAAAAACACTCAAACACTTTGAAGCTTGAGGATGACACACAGCACCGTGAACGCAGCGCAGTCTTCACGATGGCGTCCGCTCGCTGTTTAAGAGAAACTCTGGAAAAGGATCCTGAATATTGTGGTGATGACGAGTGTTTGTCAGAGAATAAATCCAGCTGTTCACAGCAACATGAGATATCAGATGAATTACGAGCTATTGAACTGTGAAGTAATAAAGGAGCGCGAGTTGGTATGAACTCCTGCAGAGCAGCTCGTCTGTCATGGACTCGTGATGTCGTGATGTTGTGGACTCGTGATGACGTGGACTCGTGATGTCGTGATCTCGTGATGTCGTGGACTCGTGATGTCGTGATGTTGTGGACTCGTGATGACGTGGATTCGTGGATTCGTGATGTCATGATGTCATGATGTCGTATGTCGTGATCTTGTGATGTTGTGGACTCGCGATGTCGTGGATTCGTGATGTCGTGGATTCGTGATGTCATGATGTCGTGATCTCGTCTGTCGTGGACTCGCGATGTCGTGGACTCGCGATGTCGTGGATTCGTGGATTCGTGATGTCATGATGTCATGATGTCATGATGTCGTATGTCGTGATCTTGTGATGTTGTGGACTCACGTTGTCGTGGACTTTGTTCTTAGGCCTCTCTGGATCTCAATCACATTTCCTGAAGGTATAAACTTCCCAATTCAGAATTATTCACTAACTAAAGAGAAAAATGTCAATTAATCCAACAGAAGATTGTGAGAAAATGTGGCAACAGTTATAATGATGAATTCTTCATTTTTAAAGCAGCAATGCTTCCAGCTCTTCAAGTGTTTGTTCGAGATAGTGAACTTAATATAATATATATATATATATATATAATGATAAAAAGCTTCTTGTTAACTAAATTTGTTTTAGTTATTGATGTTTGGGACTTTTGGTCATTACCTTTTATTTTCTTCATATTGTTTTTTTACTGTTTGCTATTCTTTTAATTGCATATTCTTCTCTGCCACTTTTTCATTTGCAAAATCAATTTTCTGTGATGTTTGGCTTGTTTTCCTGTTCCATTGATTCTGTGTGATTTCCAGTGCTGTTCAGTTTTAATTGCATTATTATTCTTTGCTACTGTAATGTGGATCCAAACAGAAATGAAATGAAATCTTTCCTGCGTTGTTGTTCCCACTTTGTACCTTATTGTGCAGTTAGACGTCATTAACTGACGACACGTGTCATCGAAGTCGCTGTGAAGCTCACTTTAGCACATGCAAGGCACCCTTGTGATGTCAATCACATTCAAGTGTGCGTCTCCTCCATGTGAAGAGGAAGTGTGGCTTACACACTCACAGGCGATGAAGCACACTTTATGAGAAGCCCATTATATCTTCAGCTGAAAGCCCTGGTGTAAAGTGCTAAACGCTAAATCTGATCAGAAATCTATTTTCAAAGCAGAAGATCTCCAAAACCTCTCAATTCAGCAGAAGAAATCATTGGGATTATTCATGCACGAAGATGTTTCACGTAGATCGTGCCGTTGAGTGTCAATTGCCTTCCTGCTGCACTGATCACACCTTGAGTCGCTGTGTGTGGGCCTGCAGGAAACAGTGACGTTCCTGAGGCAGCTCGCTGTCCCCCAGCAGACTGAGCGACAGCGTCTTGGCGGCCCAGCCTCTTTGACTTGATGTAGAGGAGCAATATTCCCTGGAACAGCTTGCACAGGCAGCTAATGCCCCTTCAACACGTCTGAAATTATCTTCAGAGGACTGTCCAATCAGTGGGATTGTCCAGCGATGGGAGACCGAGCCACCTCGCAGCCAAATGAGTCGGCGTTTCATCACGGTGAGCTAAATTTATCGCAGCTCCCGAATTGGTCTTTGCAGGATTTAGTCTGACAGGAGGAAGCAGATAGTTTTCTCTCTGCTATTTCCAGATACCACAAACATAATTGAAAACACTGCACTCTCAGTATATTGGCTTAATAAAGAAGTTGAAAGATAGCTAATGAAATTACTGGAAAGGTTGCAAACAGTGTCAACAAACAGAGCTCAGATGTGTGAGATTAGTGGCGTCACTTTCTTTTTCTCATCTTCCTCATGAAGGTCGATGCTTTTTAATACTGTGAATAATAATAATAATAATAAATAACATTATAATCTCATTTAATGCTGTTTTAAAGTTGAGCGTTTGGGGATCTTTGTGACGGGCTTCGATATTTTGCACATTTAATGTCTTATTAAATGTAAACAGCATTAAATGAGATTATAATGTTATTTATTGCTGACACGAGGGAGTCGCACAATACGTTGTAAACGTACAACTGGAACTTTATCACCTAAATATAATGTGTTAGCAAAGCACATTGGCATTTCATTTAACTTTCAGCTCTGTTTTGGTCTCTACCACTTTTCACAGGAAACAAGGTTCATGAGAGCGCAGGATGGAAAACCAAAACAAGACGTTGAAAGAGACTTAAACGCTCTGCAGCGCTGACGGGAGTAATTCTCTTTGGGTTTGAGGCCTTTGAGCGAAACGTATTTTCTGCAGGATTACTGTCACAATTTTAAACACGTTTAACATTGTGAACGTAATCAATACAAAACTAAAAGACAAGAAAACTACTTGTACTAGTACTACGACTATTATACCTTTAATAAGCCGTACACGAGGATACTCATTGTGATTTATTGTTTGTATTTTCTGAAAACAGTAACCATCCAAAAGAGGAAAAACATTCAGCGCAGACGGTCTTTGGTTTAAAGTGCGGCAGCGATCCAATGGGAGCGCTCGCTGCAACAGGAAGCACCAGGAAGCGTGCAGGAAGCGTGCAGGAAGCAACAGGAAGCAACAGGAAGCGTGCAGGAAGGGTGCAGGCCGACACGTGAAGACACATCGTGACACGCAGGGAAGCTCGGACACAAACTGAGGGAGGTGAATCAAACTTCCACAATCACACACAGCCACATTCAGTTTCTGTACGTCACGCCTCGAGCTGACGCCACATTTAATGTGAGGCGCAAACAAGTGAATCTTCAATCTGCGACAGAGACTTGTTTTCTGGGGACTTGGCTGCTCACAAGGCCGAGCAGGTCACAAGATAAGCAGTCGGTGTTGAGCAGCCAACAAGCTGAGAGACAAACTCAGCGGCGAGCCGCGAGAGCCGCCATGCGCTAAATGGGAAACGTCATCACAAGGTTTTAAGGCGCGTTTGTTTTCTTCAACCTAAAACAAAAGAAGACATGCAGAAGCCGCTGGTGCTTTTAGCTCATGAGGTGAAAGTGAATAATGAAATAAAGCTCCGGCTGCCTTTTTTCCTCCCAATTCTACCGACTAAGTAGCAATCTGGAGTCAAATAGCTGCCGGTAACCGGTGCACTGTGTTTAGTGCGAGCTCATTTAATTCCTTTATTATTTCTCATCCAGCTCTCTGCTTCAGAAATCACAGGAAATTGATTCCATTATCTGTATCACTTCTCCTGCATAGCACCTGCATATGCAACGCAACACACCCGCCATCTTAACATCTCTGCCGTTGAAGTGACATTACTATTGTCATGGCAACAAACCCTCTTCTCCACAGAGATCTGCACAGCGCAGCATCCTGTTTCTGGAGTCAGGTACAGCTTTTTCACATTTGAGCACGCCACGAATCCTGAAAGCGCTCCTTCAGTGTGAACAGTGGGGTGTGCACGTGAGATTAAACGCCACTGAAGCCGCCTGCACGTCCACATGAGCTTCAGACATTGACATTATGAAGACACTGACGCGTCATCCTTCTCAACGTACATCTTAGTTCTGATCAGGAAACATTGAGCAATGCACTCATAAGTGAGGGGTGACCTCTGTACCTTCACTGTATTTATATGGCTGTACCTGAACACAGTCTTTGTTAGTTTTTCCTCTCTGACATCACGTTAACACAGTGCGGTTAAATGGCGCCCGGCACGGTGACATTGGCTGGCCCTCGCCGGGTGCGTTTCCTCCGTGCGTTGGTCACACCCCTCGCTCGGACCTCCGCGCTTCCTGAGGCTCATTCTAAGCTGCCGAGTGTCAGGTGAAAACACAACAATGAATTCTAGCATCAAGCCAACACATCCCACGTACGTCGTCCCTACACACTGCGCCTTAAAGCGAGCAGAGGAGGATATAATCGTGCACATTGAGAACCCCCCCACCGCGTTTAACCCTTTAACGTTGAAGTTTCACAGCATAAAGTGTCAAGGCCACACTGGAAACAGACGAGGTGTAAGTACCGATGCTGCAACTTTACACAGAAATGGATAAATGAAAGGAATAATTGCGTGAATTAATGTGGCCGTTAGATCCTCAAAACACCTCTTTGCTGCTCAATTTGCTGCTCATTGCAGATTTCTGTCTGTGTTTGTCAGAGGAGTGAGAGTGGAAGAAAAGGCTTGAGATGATGTGCCTGTACGCAAGGACATCCACACAGACCTTTGCTAAATCTCATCTGCAAAGTGTGAAATTTCCTCATTCTCTCCCGTGATCGCTTCATTTCATAGTGAAAGCTAATTATGGCTGCTATAATTTCTTTCAGCAGTCAAGTCATCTGCTGGTCACATACAGAGCGGCTCGCCAGATGACACACAATAATCGCTGTGGCAAAAACAAATGCTCCTTTTAATACATGTTGATGTTGCCTGGCTGTGTGTGTGTGTGTGTGTGTGTGTGTGTGTGTGTGTGTGTGTGTGTGAGACTTTCCTCACACGTCACTGCGTCTCTCTTTCCAACCCAAGTTAAAAACGCAGAGCAACATTTGCACAAGGAAAACAAACAGCCCTTTGACATTGTCTTGTTAAAAAAGGCATATTTAAGATTCACTGGGGTTGCAATCTGCATGCTAAGGCCCATCAATCTTTCATGGGCCTCACACTATGAGCACTCACAGCCAGAAGGGGCTAATGCAAAATTGATTTGTGTAATAAAACTGCTTAGCCAAGCAAGCATCAGTGGGAAATGTCGTGATTACCCCCGTGGGACTTGAGAAGGCCATGTAGAGCGTAGGCTGTGTGGTAGAAACTCTCCTGTCCAAGCACGAGGAACAAGCACGCAGTCTTAAAAAGCCGAATACAACGCTCTTTAAATCAACTTGTAGCGTTTCAGGCGAGGAAACTTCAATTATTTAGAAACAGTTGATAGCAGACTCGCAGAAAGTTGACAGACGCAGACTCGTCTCATGATGGCGGAGATGTGACGAGCAACACGTCATGACCGCGACGTGCCGCTGCTCTTTGTGAAGCCGGCGAGCCTCCAGAGGTGCCGCTGCCCTCTGTGAAGCCGGCGAGCCTCCAGCTTCACATAGAGCAGCGGCACATCGTGACCACAAGGTGCTGCTATTCAATGTTCGACTGTTTCACACAAAATGTGAATATTACGCAGGATGATAAAACTCAACAACGGCAAACTTTATTACTCCTTCCTTTTTACCTTTCACAATAAAAGCCTGAGACATATACACTACAGCTGTTCACCAGAGGGAAGTCAAACTCAATAACAGAGATGACGATGATGATGATGAAGATAGAGCAGAATCAACCTTTCAACAAGTGTTACGACCGTCGTCGTGTATTCACATACATCCAGTGTGCAGACATTTGAAGCAGAGTATTTCACGTATCGTGTCCTTCGTCCAGCACGCCCCCGGTATGTGACGCCTTTACAGCACAGTGAATCAACCTGAAACTGGATGCTAAATGGACGAATATTAATATATGTGCAGCCCATCCACACCCTCAGGCTGCCTTGGTGGTGACAAACGATCTCACCCTCTCAGAGGTCACTTTATTCAGCCTAATCGCCACATATAACAACATGACCTGCGTCCGTCCTGGATTCACAAGTGCTCACCTTTGTATGGTAACATCCCCGGACTGCACAACAGAACACATGCATATTCATCAGAGCATGAGGACTCTCTCCAGCTCCTGCTGATGCTAACTGTGTCCTTGAGTGTGCAGGAGGTGCGTACCTGCACTTCTATGTGATTAATATCCACCAGCAGATATCAAAGGAATCGCTAATCTGGTGGAATGAGCGGAGCTGACCAGCCCTGTGGACAGCACCCGACTGAAAGAAGATTTCTTTGTTTTTATCGCCTTCCTGAATTGCTCAAAAGAATGATAAAACAGAAACACTTTGCCTCCCAACGGGCTGAGAAAACACCTTTCTAGTGAGGAAAAGCTTTCATCAAGTTTAGAATTTACAGACTTTCCCGTCGGCACTAAATTCATAGCATCCCCATAAAAAACCTACACATCAACTTCCCCTCCCACATTATGCTTTGACAGCTCTGAAAGTACTCAGGTCATTTATATTCCACAACAGGAAAAGCTCACTCTAATAAAAGTTATTTAATCATTATATGCAAAAGAAGTTGGCACACATCACTGTCGCCGCCAAACAAGTGGTGAGTCATCGTGAGCGAGCGGTCAGCGCCGCCAGTTCACCACAAAGGGAAAGTTATTTCTTCATTATTGCTCGTGTCATGTAAGCTTCATATAGAGCAGCAGCGCGTGTCACAACATGTCCTCAGTGAAGGGCTGGCTCAGTTCATGAGGTGGGAAAACACACACACACACACACAGAGACACAGACACACAGACACACACACACACACACACGCAGATACAGACACACACACACACACACAGAGACACAGACACACAGACACACACACACACACACACGCAGATACAGACACACACACACACACACAGAGACACAGACACACAGACACACACACACACACACACGCAGATACAGACACACACACACACACACAGAGACACAGACACACAGACACACACACACACACACACAGACACACAGACACAGACATACAGACACAGACACACACACACAGACACACACACACACACAGACAGACACACACAGACACACACACACACACACACAAACACACAGACACACACAGACACACACACACACACACACACACA
>CALSCE010010667.1:8765835-8781491 GCA_943593645.1 Bovichtus variegatus | reverse complement strand
TCTCTCTCTCTCTCTCTCTCTCTCTCTGTGTCTGTGTGTGTGTGTGTGTGTCTCTGCGTGTGTGTGTGTGTTATTGGCAGGTAATTATATTAAAGGTGCATTATTTATAAGTGTGATGAAGTAATCTGCCGTGTGCTTCTGAGGTCAGCCTGCTGCTCGCCTCCGTCTGCAGTAAAGTCCAGAAGCAGAATCAAAGTGCAACATGTGATCATCTCCCGCTCATGGAAATGCTTATTAATTACCTCTTTAAAGCACGTCCCCCAAAAGCCTTCACAAGTGGAGGGTCTGCCGTGCTTGGGAAGCGTGGGATGCAGCCAACAAACATGTTATGCAAAGCTCTTCTGATGAAGTCCCCGTCGACACGAAGGCGTACGGCGACCGGGACCTTGAACCGAGGCGGAGAAGCAGTTAACGTCGGCACCTGACGAGTTGAGCTGCACTGCATTTTCCCAGCGTTTAAAGCCTCCCACATCACCAGTAACCCACTTACAACCCAATGATACTCATTCAGATAATATCTCTCATCACCTCCACCTCACAGCTCTGCAGCGCACAGGGAGGTCAAGAAAAGATTCATATTCTGTGTCATCTCAGCTTTAGTGGCGAGTCACGCTCCAGACAGGAAGTATGCTGAGAGGGGGGACACAGTGTGCTGAGAGGGGGACACAGTCAGCTGCAGAGAGGGGGACACAGTGTGCTGAGAGGGGGACACAGTCTGCAGAGAGGGGGACACAGTCTGCAGAGAGGGGGACACAGTGTGCTGGGAGGGGGACACAGTCTGCAGAGAGGGGGACACAGTGTGCAGAGAGGGGGACACAGTCTGCAGAGAGGGGGACACAGTGTGCTGAGAGGGGGACGCAGTCTGCAGAGAGGGGGACACAGTCTGCTGCAGAGAGGGGGACACAGTCTGCAGCTGAGAGGGGGACACAGTCTGCATCTGAGAGGGGTCTCCATCACGCCCCGTCCCCCTCTCCACCACGCCCCGTCTCCCTCTCCATCACGGCCCGTCCCCCTCTCCACTACGCCCCGTCCCCCTCTCCACCCGTCCCCCTCTCCAGCAGTGCTCCTGCAGGGGCCTGAGTACAGGAGGTATGACCCTTTGAAGATGGAGATTCTTTTTCTATATATCTGTGATGCATCTATTGATTTTTCCTGTCTGAGTCAGTGGAGTTTTATAAGTTTCATATCTTCTGGCTTCCTCTCAAAGTGCTCCACAGATCTGTTTCTCTGCCGCAGGCTGTTATTAAGTGTCTCACTGAAATCACAACATGTACTTTAGCTCTGTCTTTTCTACCAAACTCTATTATTGTACCCCTTCTCTGGCTATATACTGTATGTATATATATATATATATACACATATATAATATATATATATATAGGTATATATATATAATATATAATATATATATATAGGTATATATATATAGGTATATATATATTATATATATATTATATATATATATAATATATATATTTATATAGTTTTTCTTCTTCCTCTGACACTTAAACGTACAAAATGCTCTCATTATGCACAGCATTCATTTGAGTGACACAGCAGTAATTTCTTTTTAATGATTGTATTGTTCTCCTCTCTTCATGGACATTAACTTTTATTGTATAATAGCTTGGCTTTGACGCTACACTACGTTTGCCTTTATGGTTGTTCATAAACATTGACCACAGTTGCACATTATGGCCGACATTTTAAAGTGTTCAGTAATACAAAGTCCTTGAGATTTCCTGTTATGGGGGTGTTTGGATGCACACGTGAAACAAAGCTTCACAACTGAATTCATTATGAAGGTACAGAAGTTTATAACCATAGAAATGAGATGCACAAAGTCAACATCTGCAATACATGCACTGAGATGAATCAGCTCATTGAACTGTGCTGGAAACGACCTGCAGACATCATAAAAATACTAGTTCGGCCTGAATATCACTGCACTGGTGAACACAAACAGGCGATCCAACCCCCACATACGACCCCATAACCGTCACATGACTACAACCCAGGCCGCTACGTGACAACTTGGCGAGGACGACCTCGGGCTTTGCCACTTTCTTATCCGTGCGCTGAATTAGGAGACGACGAAATGAAACAACCATCCAAAGTTCCAAACTGCGTCTACAAACACGCAGAAACATAATGTGCAGATTGAACATGAGTACTTCATGATTACAATTAATGAGTACACTTCATGATTACACTTCATGAGTGCACTTCATGAGTACACTTCATGATTACACTTCATGAGTACACTTCATGATTACACTTCATGATTATACTTCATGAGTACACTTCATGAGTACACTTCATGAGTACACTTCATGAGTACACTTCAGCTGCCTTCACATCACGAGAAATGTTCGGGTGCAGAGCCTCGCGGTGAGCGCAGCGAGTTAGAGTTGTTGCTATGGTTACCTCGCCTGCTTGCCTCTTCATACAGCCGTCATCTGATTGGTCGGCGGCAATCAAGGTCGAAATAATGTCAAATTAGAGGGTTTACGGCTGATGGAGCTTTTGAGGTGCTAACTTTGGAGTGAGTCAGGCTAGCTGCCAGTCTTTATGCTAAGCTAGGCTAATCCCCCACCTCTGAACACAGAAGTAGTGCATGCTCAGCAGTCACCGTGTTCACGTCCTCCCTGAGCAGGAAAAGACGTTCAACACTCACCATCTTTGCATTGGCTCGATCAGGGTAACGAGGAAACGCATGTCGTTCACAACCAGCACCAAAAGTTACATCGTTTAAAAAAACGCCTTCAAACTATTTGTTGCTTCGGTCGATTCCCTGTGAACAAGACCTCCGTCCACCTCCAATCTGCAATTTAAATGTGCAGAATATGCAGAAGAGAGCAGATGGTGGATCCCAGCCTGCTATTCCCTATCGCAGCCTCTCTGAACCCTCCAAAAGAAAAACCTCCGGACGTCAGACGCATTGAAGGTGTTCATAGTGAACAGATGAGATGGATGACACACAGTACGTTTCCCGTCACTCTCAGAGCAGTTCGACTCCATATTCACGTGAACAACAACAATTCAACATGTGCGCTCCATGTTGAGGCAATCAAAATAATCGGATTCCCGTTTTCCCTCGTCTATTTATTGCTTTGTATTCTGCCGGTTCAGTCATAACAAAGTGTCAATCACAAGCCCATCCAGCCAAAGACCCAGCCTGCAGCCTGCGTGCCGACGCCACCGTCACCCGCCAACCTTCGGCTTCGTGGAACGAAGAAAGCGAGCAGGAAACGATCTGTCAAGTCAGACCCTCAGCGACAAAATCAACGTCTTCATGACGGGCGATTTCACGCGCACCTGTCCTTCAACAACGCCACGGGGTGCCATCTTGCTTTTACTTGCTCTCGCTGATGAGATTCCGATTCCCCCAAAATAGGCCCCATGTCTCGTGGCTTCCTTGTCATGACACATTGTCAGAGAGCTACGCAACGTAGCAATTTGCCCAGGTATCAGCAATCCAAATTTTAAATACAAGCGAGACATGATCCCTCTAAATTTAGATCAAATCCCATTAAGCTTGCAAACATCAGTGAGTCACTGTTGGAGGGTGTGGACTCTCATATCACATGTTCCTGCACTCTTCAGCAGCGACTTTTCATTTCCTGCATTTCCTTTGACAGTCATCGTCCGTCTACACATCGTCTGAATTGCGGCTGCAGCGCTAAACACACAGGCATTAATCGCACAATTAAAATAATGATATATGCTGTATATATATATATATATATATATATATATATATATATATAGGATATTGCTGTTCCTAAAAGTAAGCATTCTGCCGTGTTTTAGGTGAATGTGACGGTAGAATAATACTCCTGTTTGTTTCTGAGAGCACATCCACAGCAGCTTTATTTGACCTATAGGAAGCTTTTCACACCTGCTTTGAAATGTTCACAGTGCACCTTAACAGCTCTTGATAAAGGGTGTTACTGTCATGCCGCTGGGGCCTCGGAACAAGCTGTTAAAAAGCACTAGAAACACCAATATCAGTGGCATTCTCCAGAAACATGTCCATTACTGCAGCGGCAAAAAGGTGCTTTGTATTCTGCGGCTGCTGCGATGTCCTGTTTTCACTCAGACATCAGACTCCACGCCGAGGTAAAGCCATAAAGCAGGCAGCCCCAGAGTGTTGATTAAAAAGAGTAGATTAAGAGGCGGCGTGGCGGACGGCAGACATAAGTCACGGCGCTGTGTGTGGAGCACGGTGGGGCCCTGCTCACATGCAACATGGCCCCCGGGGGCCTTTCTGGTACATACCATCGCTGCCCTCTGCAGTCCTGCACTCATTTGCTCGTGGATGAAGATGACACAGTGAAATGGTTGATAAGACTATAATGAGCTGCTGTGTGAAATGTCACATTTATAAATTGGACTGGCTTTTTAGTTTCCGAGGAAAGCACAATTAATTTATTCTTAAAAGTGTGAAACAGCCATTTATAATGATATCTTCTTAATTCCTGCTTCCTCTCGCTATTAAACTCCTCAAATGTCTGCACAGAAAGTGACATAGCAAGCAGAAGACCATCCAGAGCTCAGTTCCTAACTTTAAAGTGTTTCTCGTCCTATTTTTCATCCACTGAAGATCCAGAGTGACAGAAATGTTCACGCCACACCTGTGGTGTGATGCGCCTTGTGACACGCAGCTCGACTCTTCCCCTCGGGCCCGCCCGCTCGCCGCCGGCCTGCCGCAGAACAAGAGAATGCAATTAATGACAGATGGCCGGGCGATGACCACGTCCTTGAGCCGCGAGCCTTATTGGCACCCACCGCTAATTATATCACATATAACACAACTAAAAGCATAATAAATCTGCGAGGGAGTGGAAGGTTTTATGCAAGCCCTCTCCTTTTTTCCCCGAGTGCTAAATTGCTCTGCTCTTGAAATATCTACAACCTCATGACACCCGTACTGCATTAGCTTAATTGCCTTTTTCTGTGTGCAGGTTCCCGGCCTGCAGAAACAGAAGCGGAGGGAAACAAAGAAGCAGAAATTGTCGGGATCTCTACACTGATTAACAACAATTGCAGGCGATTAGGTTTCATCGCCTGCTATGAAGTGATTCGAGGCGAGAGGGCATGAAATTATGATGTGCTGTGGCAAAATTGTCAAACATTGTTCAAGGTTTATTAATTACACTTGTATTTTCTCCCTGTCAATGAGCTCATCAGCACAGAGTATTACCATAAGTCTGCATGACATTTAGCTGGATGACAGGCTTATAATATCCGACGGAGAGAAAGAGACGGAGGCAGCTGCAGAGTCTGTAGAAGTGGAGACTTTATGAAAGTCTTAATGAGGACACTCGCCGCTGCCCCACCTGAGGAGTCCCGGAGAAGTGTGGCGCTCACACGTGTCCATGCAGACAGCTGGTGTCACTGCGGGGTTTTTCCCTCAATACGAGTGGCTCTCCCCGCCCTCGCCGCCCAGCCTTCCCATCTCACCCCGGGCTCGTTATGCGGAGAGTGATGACGGTGTCTTGGAGCAGCTGCTGCAGGGACGGCGCCGCCAACCCCCCCCCACCCCCCCGCCGACGTGCTGAAAGAAATCCAGACATGAAGCGGCGTGGAACAGGCTCTCAGGTAAATGAGAGACCATATCCTGCGTCCTCCCATCCTCACACAGGTATGACTCTCCACAAAGGTCCTGCACTCCTCACGTGTTCCATCGATGGCGGACATCAACCGGGACAACAGGGCCCGGCCGCCGGTGCACAGATGTTCAGCTCTTCTCAGTTCATCATTAGTGACTGTTACTTTGATCCAGACGAGACATAAACTCAACAATGACAAACACATTCATCCCACATCGTCTGTGCTCTTCACTGGCTTATCTGCAGGAGACTCGTCCCCCGTCAACCCAACGACCTGGCAAACGAGTGTTCGCTTCCATCCCATCGTAGATTATGCTGCAACACGGGCATGGTAATAAGCCGTCACACAAAGTAAATGCCCACCATGTAGGGCGCAAATCTTATTTGGCTGCCGCCAAAGTCCACAAAGAAAGCTGAGTGTGCAGCGGGGCTGCTTACTCTGGTGGAAAAGGGAGATTTATTAGCATATTTCATTAAATATATTGAACAACTGGGGACGGTGGGTTCAAATATTTGGATGCAGGATTTATCTTCAGGGAATTTCGAAGGGGAATTAGATTTTTTTTTAGAGAATGTAAACCATCATTATCCCTAAAAGGCAATAAGTGGGTTTTTCTCCCTTTTCAACGCATTGAATAAAAGATGGGGGAGTTTAAAAAAAGGAAATGTGAGAAAGTGGACGTTGAATAGCAACTGGCATGCAGATACATATATGTATAATTTAGGATCTAGAGCTCAGGGAGGTGGAATCCAATTCGTCTCTTGTTTGATCCAATTCTCTGACAGGTGCATTCACCTTTATTTGCATTCTTATTTTCAGTGCTATATAATGCTGCTTAACTCAGCCACAGCACTTACCGACACAGAGCTGGAGAGGAAGAGGAGGCTGAGTGGACGCAGCGCCGGTGGCTCAGCTGAGGAAGCACAGCAGGACACATCTCCCCGCACCGCAGAGGGGAAGTGGACTGGCAAAAGTAACCGTTGGGAGGAGGAGGGAGGAGAGGAGAGGAGGGAGGAGAGGGGAGAGGAGGGAGGAGAGAGGAGGGAGAAACACGCAGATGTGGGATCAATAAGGGCGTGTGAGAAGCGCTCTGAACGGCGTGCATTTCCTCACTGGTCATCAAAAGGTTATTTTACACCTAAAAGCAGGTATTGATTGCACGCACTCGCCACGGTCTCGGAGAGAAAGCGGAGAAATATCTGCCGGGGGAATTTACAGGGTATTTATTTTCTGCATTAGGATTAGGGCGGGGGGGCGATCAATGCTGGTTAATGTAGCTGCAGGGATCAATGAGTCACAGGCACTGGGGCTTTTACTTTCTATTTATTTATTTATCATCCTTCACTTTACTCAACATATGGAATTAAACTTCCATGTCAGGATGGTGCCAAACATGTCTGGCACCAAACGGCCAACGCAGAACTGGCTGTGCACAAATCACGGCTAAATATACGACAAGCGCGTGGCAGGAAGAGCGAGCGAGAGCATCATCTGTCATCAGAACCACAACCTGCAAACAACCTTTGTCTCACAACTACGTTATTATTATTATGGAAAAATAAAGAAACTAAAAAACATTTTCCTGCCGATTCACTACACCTCACATCACCTGATCATTTCAGCTGGAGGAAATCCATCTGATCAGTTTAACTCTTTATTGATTCCCTCGTGGAAAGAGTTTGATCGGCTTTATTAAAATGTGAGTCAGGACACACTGCTCAAATATTGGTCTTACTGATGGCTGATATCCAGAGCATCCATGAATGAATTATTAAATACTCGCTCGAGCTGCAGTTCAGCTCCACAAGCCTCTGGAAGCTTCATCAGGAGGTTGTTCCAAACATTACTGTGATGAAGTAACAACTAAAGCTGACTGAGAGACAAACATCCTTTTATGATTAAAGGCTCGTGAGCGTGTTGGCGGTCAGAGGTGAGAAAGTGTGAAAAGAGATCATTCATCAGCAAAACACAGAACTGGATGAAAACCCAGATCCATCGTGCTGCTAAAAAGCAAGAAAAGTTACTGGAGAGAGCGTGGATAATTTCCTCTGCCCGCACTCCCCTGCACTCCTCTGCCCGCACTCCCCTGCACTCCTCTGCCCGAACTCCCCTGCACTCCGCCCGCACTCCCCCGCACTCCTCCGCACTCCCCCACACTCCTCCGCACTCTGCCCGTACTCCTCCGCCCGCACTCCGCCCGTACTCCTCCGCACTCCGCCTGTACTCCTCTGCCCGCACTCCCCCGCACTCCTCCGCACTCCTCCCCCGCACTCCGCCGCCCGCACTTCCCCGCACTTCTCCGCACTTCTCCGCCCGCACTCTGCCCGTACTCCTCCGCACTCCGCCTGTACTCCTCCGCCCGCACTCCCCCGCACTTCTCCGCCCGTAGTCCTCCGCACTCCTCCCGCACTCCCCCGCAGTCCTCCGCCCGCACTCCTCCACACTCCTCCCGCACTCCTCCGCCCGCACTCCGCCCGCACTCCCCTGCACTCTGCCCGCTCTCCTCCACCCGCACTCTCCTGCACTCCGCCCGCCAGCCGCCAGACACTCATTGACATGGACCTCATAGCAGCGACGGCTCAAATGAATAATTCAACCATAACCCATAAGCCAATGTTCCAGCGCTCAACCGGGGTGACACACAAACGAGAGCTTCCTACTTATGTCTGTGGAAATTACGGAGATTAATAAGAGCACACAAATGGCGGCACGCTGACAAACAACAAGCGCCATGTTTGATTTGCATGATTTGGGGGTGGAATGTATTTACGAGCTGCTTTGATGTGGAGAACAAGGGGCAGAGAAATGACGCGCGGGTTCAGCGCGTCAGTCCCTGCAGAAAGCGCCAGAGCCGTGTCCAGTCATCTTACATCAACGTATTCAATGTTGCAGCTCATTGCATCACGAGGTCAAGCGAGGTCAAACTGCGTGTCCCGGTCAAAGAAAGTAACTATTTGAGTTGTAATCCTCAGATTGTACTGAACATTTCTGTGTCATGTATCTGAAGATAAAGATCACACACACACACGCAGAAATCCTTCACGTCACATGTCTGTGCCAGACGTTCTCTATCATGACGAACATCTCCGTGTTACCGCTGGTCGCCTGGCGCTCTGACAAACAGCGTTCTGACATTTCGTAGACAAAACAACTCGTCCATCAATCAAAGTAAGAACGGAAAGTTAAGTCTGTATAGAAACAAATTACATTACATCCGTGTTGCCTCTCACTATGTTTCACACACACAGATGTGTGATTCATCTGCGGTGACACCGCCACCGCCGCCCACAGGAGCCGTGTGTGTGCGTGTGTGTGTGTGTGTATGTGTGCATGTGTGTGTCTGTGTGTGTGTGCGTGTGTGTGCGTGCGTGCGTCTGTGTGTGTGTGTGTGTGTGTGTGTGCGCTGCTCTGTGGCTGCACGCTGCTCCGTGGCTGCACGCTGCTCTGTGGCTGCATGCTGCTCTGTGGCTGCACGCCGCTCTGCAGAGGAACTAAAGGGACAGAGCTCCCCACAGGGCCGATAGTGGCGTCATAGTGCCTGCAGAGCGATGTAAGAAGAGAAGACGAGAGAAATAACCTGCCCAGATGCAGATGTCGCAGAGTGTTGTGCCATTGTGTCCATCTAAGAATTCAAGCGTTTAAAGTTCAGCCTGAAGAGGAATACAGAGACAAGATGGACGCCGTAACGCTAATGGTAGCTGACACTGTGATTAGCCACTGACAGCACCATTAGCTAGAGAGCGGCCCACTTTAAGAGCCCTCCTCACTTACTTCCTGTTTCTTTCTTGTGCCACATCTGAGCTCTGAAATCAAACAGTTTTCCATCTCTCCACGAGTGTGACAGGGCCGTGGTGCTCATAGAGCGGCTTCAGCTCCCGAATCACGACGACGTCTCCGGTAGTGAAAGAGCAAAGACACATGCAAACGAAGAACAACTGGAGGGGCAACCAACAGGCTCACAAACACGCAGGATCAATACTCTCCTGACAGGGAGTGATTGATCACAGACCGACATGAGGAGATGAAAACAGCAGGTGTCTTCTCTGGAGGAGGATGTGGAGTAACAGAGCGGTGCACACGCTGATGAAGCCGACAGGCCGGCAGAGCCTTCACTCGCCCACGCACCTTACGTGACTGGAGAGACTCAACTGAAGAGTCGGAGTCTGTGCGTGCAGCAGCTTCTGCCGCCGCTGCTGCCTTGAAAGTCTGTCCCAGCAGTCTCCCGCTGTTTGGAAATGATTTTCAATTGAGCTTTTTTTGGTTTTGTGGCGGTTGCAGAGCGACGTGCCCCGACCAGACGCTTTTTAGCGGCTACGAAATGTCTCAGGATCAGCTGAAGGTTTGCGTGCCAAGAATCTTTGTGCTTTTTAACCAGGAACATGTTGGACACAGTGGAGGACACTTTGACATTTCTGACTCACCGCACTTTATTCTTTCATATGAGGCTTTCTTTTGCTCTTTTTCAGCCATGTCTTTATGATTTATGATACGGTCTTTTACATCAGTCACAGGAAAGCTGCCTTAAAAGTCCCCGTAGTGTTTTACCAATAGACTGATTTGACACAGCCCCCAGCGCTGATAAGAAGCGCTTTCATCACAAAGCAGATGTTTAAAAAAGGGACAAAGCATTCATCTCCCCTATTGTCCCGCCGTCTGTTGTATATGTATAGAAATTACAATGCAAGGAGCGTCGGGGGCACGAGGCGTCTGTCCGGATTGATTACATGGATATCACATCCCATCAAGGACATCAGTGGAGTCCTGGCAGCTGAAGCAATTCAGCCGCATGTTCAGAAATGTTGAGGCTGTTTGTGATAACATCTCTCGACATCTATTCATGTGGAGGCCTGAGAGGAAATGTGTTGCAGCAGGCGTTCTAAAGGGCAGCGGTGACCGTGAAGAGAGACATGTTTGAATCATTTCATCTCAATTCACTGACACACCTTTAAAAGTTGAAATGTATTGTAGGAAAAGAGGATTAAATACATTAATGTTTTAGTCTTTGCCAACATGCGGCATTAAAGATGCACCGAAGAGTATCATATATATATATATATATATATATCTGGGTCTGAAGTTCTCAGAGGAACGTTAGCGAGCAGCAGAAACTCAGCTGTTTAACCTCAAACTGCTTCATTTGCTGTTCTTCCTGCTCAGAACGAGGAGAAACTGGCTCCCAGTAAAGGAATCAAACGAAAAAGGAATGGGCAATGATCCATGCCCCAAAGCAGTACAGCAACACAAATACAATGAAAGGCCTTTAAAAGAATATCTACTGCCAATGCTGCTCGACTTGATGCCTTCTGCATGTCAACTGTGTTTCTTTCTTTGTCTCTTTGAATCCCGAAGAGGGAGAAACATTAATCTTATTATTAGTGGGTCCGAGCACAACATTTCAAAGCATCTCAATTAAAAAAGCCTGGAAGCTTCAGGTTATGCAGACGAGCTTAAAGCATCAATACATCCACATTATTAAAGATGGACCCAGTGACTAGTTTCAATGGATAATCCTCTCTCGTGATTAAATACCAGAACTCTTCCACGTCCTCTCATTTGGAGGTTTTTTCACATCCATTATGTCAACTTGATCACAGGTCAACGTAAACAGTGTGAGGATCTAATGCCTTACTGGAGCCTGCAGTCAGCGCGGAGGGGGATGATTCCCACATTGAGACAGGCGGGGTCAAGGCTGCGAGGTAATCCAATAAAGCTGATTCACTGCGTTGCTGTAATACGGGGTCACAGTGCTCTCAGACGCTGGGAGACCAAGGACAACTGGCAATTTGTCCTTGAGAAACTGGCCAGCATCAGAGCTCAAAAGTTTGCTGACTCTAATCTTCTGGAGACATTGAAGTCTTTGGCTTGTTGATGGAGTAACTGGAGAAGAAAGCTAAGATGCACGGCAGCACCTTGTTGCAGGACCGGCCTTGAGGGCGTCCATCGCTCTGTTATGGAAATTGCATTGGCTACTTGTCAATGGTGAAGTCTTGGGAGGCAGGGCCGCCTAATTGGTTTAAAAAGTATTGTGCCATTGGCGAGAGCATATCAATGCTTGATGGAGGATTTAAAGGCCCCATGAGAGCACATGACGCAGGGGGAGAGCAGGGAAGCATGTCTGTGCTCATACACACTGAATGAAGTCGCACAGCCTCTATAAGTGTGGAGCACAACGCTTTCTTTTCTTAAACTAAAAAGGTTACGTCTCTCTGTCTGGGTTTTGCTCATTTTGCTTTTAAACCTCGGTAATTGTTTTCTGTGCCTCTCCTCCCAGAAGATACAGTCATATCCAAACTAAAGAGAAATTGATTCTCCTGCCCTTTCTCCAGATAATTTACACGTTAGACTCGGCTAATCTTCGCTAAATTGTGGTCCAAACTTGTAAAGGTCATGGATCCCGGTACCTTGTGAGGAGCGCCGTGTGTCAGCGCTCATCAGTGCTCGTCAGGGCTCCGGTGGGCACACGGGGGGTGACAGACAGCTCGGGGGTTGATCAATGTGCCGACAGCCATTAGGTAAGTGGGGCTGAAAGGGCAAGTGTGTGCAAGTGAGCCGCCTGGGAACGCATGCTTTCCATCACTAAATGAGAACGTGAGCATTAAGATGAGCTAGTGATGCTGAGTTTGCAGGGTCCAGCCAAACACGAGACTCTGACGAACTGACAGCGGCGGACTGACAGCGGAGGTTTCCGTCAGAGACACTAGCTCCACCGCTCACTTCAATAATGCCAGACAAACATCTCTGACGTGCGCCGGGCGGCCGATGACTCGGCAGGTTTCATCACGCGTATGAAGAGTAACGTCTCCTCTCCGCAGCTTCTCGCTCACAACTCGTCACATACAGACTCTCGTCAGGAGCCTCTAGCGTCAGTTTTTAACGCACTGGCCTCTTAGCATCATTGTTCAACGTGCAGGGTCATCCGCTAGACTTTGAATTCAAATAAACATACTTTTTTTTTGGAAAAGATGAGTGTTTGGGTTCAAACACGCGACGTAAAGCGGCTGTATTTGACAGGCTGGGAGTAAGAACACGATGCATGAATCATTGCTAGCATTAGTGAGCTAAGCTAGCTCGCTTACACATTGTGAGTGGAAGACAAACTTAACAGAAATGTTGAGGACAGACATCATGAATAACTAATGTGGTGCATAATAACGACGGAGAACACCAGTCTTAGATGGCCTTTAAAAGGGCGGGGTTTGTTTTCCAAGCAGTTTCATAATTTCCACGACCAAAAGCAGAACCGAGGCCTTTCTTTTACGTTTCAGACCAGCTCATTTATCAGCACCACGGGTCCATCGTTGGCAACTAAGAGCCTAAAGCACTATTTCCAAATTTTAAAAAGGTCACAAAGATGTAGAGGAAAGGGCAGTCATGCCTCCGTCTCCACACCCTGTGCAGCTTGAACCATAACTTTAACTCATGCATTCAAGATCCAAGACAAATGGCAAATTAATCAGCCAACTAACGGTGCCCGTTTACACTTGAACACATAGGAATCTTTAAATAATTATTAAATAAATAATCAGGACAATTGATTCCCAATATGGATGGTGCCGCGTGGGGTTGAAAAGACTTATTCCTAAATGAAAACAGATGAGACGCACACAGGAATTGTAAATGAAGAGTTGGGCAGAACGGAAAAGAAAAGGTTCAACGTCTGAAGAGCACGAAAAAAAATTCATCCCAAGGTCTGTGTTTTCCAGAGATAGTTTGTTTGCTTTCTAAAAAGAATCGCACATCGCAGTGAGAATAGCAGAAAGGAAAAAGCACCTTACACACTGAGCATGCAACACGCTTTCATTTAGCACAAGCAGCCATCTGCCTTCTCAAAGTGCTCTGAAGATAGAAATGTCAACATATGGTCTTTGTGTTGCCTCAGCACGGTCCACATGCAAATGACACTTTCGTATCAATAGTTTTGTTCATGATAAATATACCGGCATCCTGTTCTGACATTTTCACAAACGTTATTTTATATGGATGATGTTAGCTCGATATATGAGCAGATACTTGTTCACATAATCAGAGAGTAAAGTAACTCATCTTTGTCAAGATTGTGCTCCTAAATTTCAAATTGAAAAGGTCTGCATAACACGTAAAACCACAGAAGAAGTAAAGCTTGAAACCTTCCAGTGGCAGAACTGCACGGCGGTCAAAGACCATCAATAATCCAGCCTGCACAATGATCATTAAAACAATAATTAAAAGGGACACAGACAGAATAAACGCTTGAAATGATGACGTGTTCATGTCCAGCCTCACGCCTCCTCGTGACCGCCGCTCTGTTGATGCTGGATCTCATCTGATCACTGCACTTGTGGCAGTCGAGCAGTTAGTCGTGTCGGCTGTTTCCAAAACACAAGGGAGCGCCGCCACCGATAATTAGCCTGCCCCAAAGATCTGCAATTACAGCACGTCATAATTAATGGCCTGCTTTCCACAAACGTTTCAACTTTTGTCCTCTCGCAGGTTTTTCTCTTGGTCTACAATTAAAGCTGCCACCTGAGGAAATGTGAGCGCACAATTACAACAGACATGAAGGACTGGTCATCATGGGTCAGACTCATTTCAGTCGTCATCACAGGTGAAGCCCGACATTGTACAAGCTGTCCTGGAGAGTTAGGCTGGCTGTCAGCATGTAGGACGTTGATGCTACAGAACAGCGCCGTGAGGGCGCCAAACCCACGCCACAGTCAACCGAGCAGGTTTCTGAGAACCGGGGGCCTGGTACTGGATGTATGGTGGTAAAAACAGAGGATATCCTCACACAAAGCATCACATCTTCTCTAAATCCCCCATGACCTTCACAGTGCCGTCTGACCAGGCCAGTCCTAACATCTGAGAAAGACAAATATTTGACATTTCCACTTGATAAATGACAACAACGCTCATCGATACATTTTCTTTTGTTGGATCCATAATTAAATCCACTCATCGTTTCAACCCCAGCAACAGACGAGAACTTCCATCTAACAAGATTCTGCAAACCGCTGAATTACGTTCGGCGACAACATTCAGTGTGGGAGGGGGGGGGGGGGGGGGCCGCCTGCAGAGCGTGCAGTAAGCACAACATGACCGCGGATTACACCGCCGTCACGTAGACGTGTCTCACGTCTCTCCAGTCAGACACTTTTGTTGCACAATCACAGCCCTCTCATCCCGCAACACAAGAGGCGACAACTGCTGAAGTGGACGAATCACAGAGGTGACTTCACAAAAGGGTGGCGGCGCCGGTAACGTTGGACATTAATGCTTCATCATGCTGAGGAAGTGATTCAACAGAAGGATGAGCAGTGATCTCCAGAATGAGCCGGGTTTGGTGAGCAATGTTCTGCACATCATTTATTCAATGACCCACCTGACGGCTTACAGAAGCACATGAGCCTCTTCTCATCAATAGGGACCGACTGTAAAGCTCGTCTGCTGAAGGAGGGACACTCCTCCATCTCTGCGCTACGTTTAGCATCTCTGCGCTACGTTCAGCATCTCTACGTTTAGCATCTCCACGTTCAGCATCTCTACGTTTAGCATCTCTACGTTCAGCATCTCTAAGCTACGTTCAGCTTCTCTGAGCTACGTTCAGCATCTCTGAGCTACGTTCAGCATCTCTGAGCTACGTTCAGCATCTCTACGTTCAGCATCTCTACGTTTAGCATCTCTACGTTCAGCATCTCTGCGCTACGTTCAGCGTCTCTACGCTTAGCATCTCTGTGCTACGTTTAGCATCTCTGCGCTACGTTTAGCATCTCTACGTTCAGCATCTCTACGTTTAGCATCGCTACGTTTAGTATCTCTGCACTATGTTCAGCGTCTCTGCGCTACGTTTAGCATCTCTACGTTCAGCATCTCTATGTTCAGCATCTCTATGTTTAGCATCTCTACGTTTAGCATCTCTGCGCTACATGTAGCATCTCTATGTTTAGCATCTCTGCGCTACGTTTAGCATCTCTACGTTTAGCATCTCTGCGCTATGTTTAGCATCTCTGCGCTACATTTAGCATCTCTACGTTTAGCATCTCTACATTTAGCATCTCTACATT
>CALSCE010010667.1:8718542-8730387 GCA_943593645.1 Bovichtus variegatus | reverse complement strand
AATACGATATTAAATACGATACTAAATACAATATAATATTAAATACGATGTAATCTGATACTAAATAAACACTAAATGACCTGAAGAAACTATCGCACTCGAGAGTAGAAAAAGCTCTTAGAACACATTGTTCACACTTTGCAAAGTGACGTCAAGGACAAAGCTGTGAGCTGGAAGTGCTTGAAGCGCAGCCATGTAGGACGCACGCGAGCCGAGGAGGCTGCAGGTCCACGGAGCTCCTGATCACAAACACTGAGTAATGGACTCAGACATATCAAATAAACTTTATACCAAACATAAGCAGGTACGACGCCCTACAGGACTTCTTCATGAAGGGGAGCGTGCTTCAAAGTAATGTGACATTTCACTCTTCACTTATCTCTCAGCGTCTAATACTCGCCGTGCATGTCACTTATGCGCAGCTGTGATCTAATACAAAGCTGTGTTTTTCTAAGCTGCTGGAATCCGACATCTAACGGTGAACGACACGCACGTGTGTGTGGGATCAGCTGGGGGCAGCAACAGAGCCCCGTACGAACAGGTATCTGATTGGAGCAGAGGGTTCTCACTGCAGAGGCGTCACCGGGTCAAACAGGCTTCCAGGCTTCGACCCCCGAAGACCACCGGGAGTTATTATGCATCCATCGTTCTCATATCAACTGCTTTCTTTAGAATGAGCAGCAATGAAGAGGCTTCCCTGCTCTGCTGAACCGTCACACAGGCTTTAACATTAAAAGTGCAGCTGGAAAAGGCTCGATTCACAAATCTGACAGCAAGAAACTGTCAGAAAATATAGAAAAAGCAGAGGTTTGACCAGTACCACTGTGCCTGTGTGTGCTCTTCACGCTTCAACAGTTACTTTTACCGTCTCAGGGCGGAACATGAAATTACACCAGTGAAAGCGATGGGGAGGGAACACAGTGTAGTGCAGTAACTACTGGGTTTAAAAGCGCCAGCAAAAGACTACAGAAGAAGATGAACGTCACCTCCGCTCCCTGCAACATGAAGCGGCTCGTCTTCCCCAGTTGAGTTTCATCCAACACTCGGCGCTATTATCATCATTTCCCACTAAGCAGAAGCTCCCCAGATTCTCCCCCGAGAGCGCCATCGAGCTGTACGAGCGCCGCTGCCATGTTACCATGGAAACATTCCCATGGCAGAAACAGACACTTACACTTCATCACTTCAGAAAAGCTTTCGGGGGAAGATTCCAACCCCAGTGTAAAAACGCTGCAAAGCGTCTTCTGCAACTTTACACCTGAACCATAACGCATTAAGTGTGTGTAACTACGTGCACCGCACGCTTTCTGTGCACGCTTTCTGTGCGCCGCATGCTTTCTGGCATCCCATAATGTTAAAAACAAAGGACACACAACCCTTCTTTTAACACAGAGCCGTGTAATGAAACGTACTGTAATTACCTCTAAACTGCTGACTCATTTCATCAAGCATAAAGTGAAAACAACCCCCGGACCAGCATCATGCCCCCCCTGGACCAGCATCATGCCCCCCCTGGACCAGCATCATGCCCCCCCCGTTGTCCTGGAGGCCTGCTTGCTTTTGATTAAGTCACGTTTTATGATGCAGTCTGGGTAATGAGTCTGGCGTAAGGATGATAAAACTTGATAAACATCCCACATATCTGTTGTGACTCAGCTGTCTGAAGTAAATAAAAAGTGCACGCTGAGTGCACGTGCACGCTGAGTGCACGCGCACGCTCGGCAGCAGCGTGCTGTTGGTGGACCTCGGGGACTTCAGACGCGCTCATCACTCACAGCCTCAGCGCTGATTGCTCCATTATGACATATCATTACTCGTGTGACTAACGAGTCCCCCGGGAATAGTTTGAGGTGAGGTTATCAATATTGAGGAGGTGGACCTTTGCCGTGAATACAGGATGACTCGTGATGGATCTTTTGCTTTTAGGATGTTGATTTCTGAAGTGACTCATCACTTCCATATGACCTTTAATTGCACAAAGTGATCGTCCATTCATCTTCGCTGGTGTAAAAGCTGCACGGTGACTTGCTCGGGGGCCGGCTGCTGATTACTTTGTGTTGGACTCAGTGAGTGAATGTTGATTAATGCTGGACTCACTTCACACTCACCTTGATTAATTCCACAGAAATCGTTATTCAAGTGCCAAACTATTTCAGCCTGTGACAAACAAATAGTTCCTTTCCTGAGCTCATTGCCTCACAATGCCTGTTCTGCACCGAGCGTGTTCTTGTGATGAATGCATACGCCAACATTGATTCCCGCAGAGTTATTTGCAGAGCGTGTCGATGAAGGAATGACAATGTGCAGCCGCACTTTGTGCCGACGTTCCTCTTCATGCAGACCGGAGGGGCGGGTCCGGACACGGCATGCAGACTCCACCTCCCAGCAGGCCCAGTAACAGCTGCTGAGGAACACATCAGGAAGCACATTTTAACATCTGGGCCCAAACTCCTCATTGAGTCTGTAACATTCCAGGTATGATGAGCAGAAACAGGAGCTTCAGTAATAAACTATAAGTATCAGTACAAACCCAGATTATACAGAAACCATCACACTGACACTTGAAACTGGAACGTGTGTTCGGAACCTTGATGATATAGAAAACGTGATTTCTGCCGTCCTTCTTACAGGGGACCACGGCATTAGAAACATATTAATATACAGTATATGTGATGTGGTGCAGGCGGTCTGGGAGACGAGGAAAAGCCTTTTATAGCTTTTAGCATTTCTTTAAGGATTCAAGGATCATTTTGTGCAGTGCAACACAAACTGAATAAAAACTGTTAATTTATCTTATATAATTTTTTTGAATTGGCCTCAGCGGGAACGTAAACAGCAGCATCTTAACATTAAAAATACGACATCTTTATATTATCTTCTCGTCCGCCTACAGGAGTATTTGTAACATTTCACCAGATTATCAGTTTTGCTTTGTGCGTGCTCATCTGTAGAGCAAAGGGTGAGAGAAGTTTCTAAAGTTAAGACACTGTCCAACAGACACTGGTGGACATCTACAGACGCATTACACACTCATGAGACTTATGATCTTACGTCAGGATCAGAAGTCATCAGACGTGAAGCTTTGTTGTTGAGCAGAAGTGGAGAGGGGACACGTGTGGGACAGACGCTCTCTCTCCCCCCTGTACGTCATGTTTCTGCAGAAGACATGTAGAGACTGCAGGCTGCACCGCCGTGCACACACAAGACAAGGCCATGAAAAGAAAGGCAGGGACAGTGGAGACGGACAGACGCTCCTGGAGCAATATTGTCCTCCGCTGACTCTCCTTGAGACAATTACTGATGGAATACAAGCGCTCGCCAGCTGCTGCTGGGAAGCGCTTTGACACTTTTATCACAACTTTGACAAAAGTAATTTACTTGGCTCGGCCCTTTCGTGCTTCTGCGGGAAATAAATCATCAAAAATAAATAAATGTCACCACGCCAGGATCTGAAAGCTCAATGTCTCCCAACCAGAGCAGCCAAAGGTGGCGCCTGAACGCAGCATCATAAAGCGCCGCGTGCCGTGATCCATCATCTGTGCGGCGGCACTTTGGTGGTCCAGGTGTGCTCAGAGGAGGAGCTGTTCACAGGAAGTGCGGCGGCTTCTGAAGAAGCGCTTTAGACTTCATTCTTAACATTTCTGGCTCTGTCGGTTTATTCAGACACATTAAGTGGATTCTGATAGGACGTCCCACAACAAGTGCCGCAGATTACATAATGTAGAAACATTCATAAGCATGACAAATCTACGCCCAGCCCTTTTGATTTTTTAATTATTCTTTTTTGATTGAACGAGCGCCATTTAAATCACACAAACATTAATGAAATTAAAACTTATTTAAACAGGAAACACTTAAATAATTAACGTTTTATTAGCATCATTCCTAATTACTATACATCCACATGGTGACAATATATTTTTCATGTTCTTTAACCACATTTAAATGGCAGCACAAGTTAAGATGCGTTGCACTGGGTGTTGTGACAGAGTTCTGAGAATTGATGTGTATTTTGTTTTCAGAGTTATTATACCCAAACGAGCTTCGGCGTTTTGTGTTATTGATGTAGAAACATAATCCGCTGCTCACATGATTATCTTGGGTGCCATCACCCTTAATTCTCAGAGAGTTTGCATATTATTACACATCAGGGATGCGGTGTGCATTCTCACTGCAGCGGGACTCAGTCATGTTTACTGATTGAAGATTAACCACAGATTACACGAACATTTAGAAGCCGCACAATACGACAGATTAGTTGTAAACTACATTCCCCGGAGGCCATGGCAGCAGTATTTTTGAGACGCGGCGATGCCCCGAGGACCGAGCTCGTCGATGGCATTGCTTTGGCTTTGATGTCGCTTTGAGAGATTTCATTTGATTATGCTGATTTGATTGTGCGAGGTCATCCGTCCCGCCTGATGCTTCTCATATCCTTCACAAGCGTTTTGCTTTATTGGCTCGCGGGTCGACCGACAGAATTCCAATAGTTGTTTGATGGTATTAATGCGCCATTTAAATGCAGACCCGGCCTTAAAGCGCCGCGCGCATGCACGCCGCTCAGATGCACGACTCTGGAAGGCGGCTGTCAGAGGAGGGAGGAACTTTCTCAAAATGCAGATACTACACAGGAGTGGAATATCAAATCTCTTTCAAAAAAGCACCAAACTCACAATCATCCACTCCACATTTCTGTAAAAGGCTTCTGCCGAGCGTTTATTTACACACACAGACGTGCTGCACACCTGAGATGACTTAATGTCAGACGATTGAAGCGGGAACAGAAGGCGGCGTGTTGAAAAGCCTCCAGTGAGCCTCCACGCCGCCGCTCCGGCCACGTTCTAATGATGATGAGTAATGATGATCACATTATGACCAACACAACGAGCACGTTACACAAAAGGACATTTAATCAAAACAAACTAAATCTCACTTTCAACGTCTCTTGTACTTTAAGGAAACGCTCTGATGAGTCATAGCTCGGGCAAATCGATTCATTAAGTCATACAGAGGTGCTCAGTTATTTATTGCCCGTCAGCTCGAGCTCTTAGTTCAGTTTAATGTCTCGCTGCGGAAAGAACAGAGGAAATCTGAAGAGGATGACTTTATTTATGCAAACAGGATGTGTTTATACAAAGACATCGACGTGTTTCCGTCCCTCTCGTCCCCACGCCGCTAACATCTAGTTTTATATGGGTTTCAAACACACTCGCTAGTCATTTTACAATCCCATGTGGCGACGAAGAACAAAAAAAAAAAAAACACACTGAAAGCACAAACGTCAAGAGAAAAGCAGCACAAACACTACGACACACACAGCAGTGACGACACAAAGACATGTTCTGCAGAACCAACAGCAGCAGGAAGCACAGTGAGGCTCTCCGTCCGAGGCTGGAAGACGGAAGTTATTAAATCTTAACAATATTCATGCAAAACATCTCCCTCGCCTGTCAGATAATGTGGAGCACGACAACAGCCTCCAGATGTGCTTCCCTCGCACGCACATCTGTACTAACAGCGATGTGCCGGGACGCTGCAGCTAGCATGTCACTCAACATTTAGCACGTTTAGCTTGAAGGATAAAGTAAAAGTCCAGCGTACGAGGACAGTAAGAGGGTCAAATCATTCGTGCTGATGTTAATGGAAACACCAGATCCAGATGCTAGAACTCGCCTGCACCGCGTCAGAGTTCTCCTCAAAGTGCTTCTGCTTTGGTGTTAGCAGTTTTGTCCGTCCGGATATTAGTGCAACAATTACTCACACGTGTAGAAGTACAGAATAATCACAATACCAGAGTCCTTCCACTACACGTGTGCGGACGAGGAAGCTTTGCAAAGCCTCGACGTCTTACAGGGAGATAAAGTTATTACCAGAGGCGAGAGACTCGTGAGGTTTTAACCACAATATGCAACATGTGCACCTCTAATAAAACAGGATTACATGAGGATCCGTTCCTTCTGAGAGATCGCTGAATTGTAAAAAGGTCAACATGAGGCTCAGAGGATAAACCATCGGGGGAGGAATCGAGGACGACGTGTAATAATTGTCCCAACACGGAGGAGACGGCCGGCGAGGAAGCAGACGACCCTGTGAGCAGCAACTTTCAGCACAACCTTGTTTTTGACTTTCATAAATCACACCATTCATGGAAGCATCTGCTTCAATATTTAAACACAGATCACAAGGTTCATCTGAAAGCACTTCCTCAGCAGGATCATCTCACCTCCATCAATCGACTTTCTCGCCTCCTCTTTTTGACGTCTGCTTAAAAAGCCATTTATCTGCGTGTACAAAAATCATAATTGGCATTCTAATAGCAGGAAAGTGACAGATAAATACTCACCAATCATAGACACTACGAGCACTTTAGAGTCGCTAACCAAAGGAGACATTTCGCTCTTCATATCATCAAGGAGCACAAAGATACCTGCACATGCACGCATAGAGAAACACATTTCACCCTCCCCAACCCCACCGCTAGCGTGAAACAAGCCTTTTAAATGCAAATACCCAGGAGGCAACTGGCTTCTTATCACACGTTTCATTGTCTCCTCTGGGCCACGGAGCCGTTTTGCTCTGCATCTGCATGTAATTGCACACACAGCAGCCTTACAGTTTATCAGGAACAAAGCCGCTTCAGAAATAAATCACAGCTACAATATTAGGCGAGAGGATGGCATTAACTCCAGCCGCTGCAGACGTACAGGAAGCGAACATTTTAAAGTTCTTTCTCCGGGTGTGCAGGTGTGACAGCCACTCTAATTACCTGAGATTTATTTCACTCTGGGCTTCGTCTGTAATGCCATGGGAACTATTTTTAGTCATCTTTGCCTAGTTAGAAACCCGGCGTTTGGGGTGAAATATACCTTTAACATTTAGAAGAAGAGATTACCGTTAATGGTGTTCAGGGAAGTTCTGCTGTAAATCACAACAACACTGCTGACACATACCTTGTCTGGCGAAAAAAAAAAAAGGAAATCTTTCCGATATTCTCACACCTGCAAACATTGAGCCTCTTTACTGTAACTGTCGAACTAAATAACATCATTACTATGAACTCTATGAGAACTCTGGAGTATTCTGAGTCATGGCAGCAGATAAATCCTCTCTTCCTCTGCTCACACGAGACACCGTGAACGTCCTGCGGCGGGTCAACACTGCCCTCTAGTGGCCAGAGACAGAATCACCTTGATGTTAGTCATAGATTCAGGAGGACACAGTGACTCAGAGAAGCTCAGTCAAACACAACGAGTACAACACGCTACACGTCTTTAGTCACGCAAGGCTTTTTCCCATCGCTCGCTTTCATCAGGGCCTTGATGGCCCTCGCCCTCATTTCCAGCTCCAGAAGTTCCAGCTGCTGAATTGACGGCGGACATCCTCCCGGGGAGCGAGCGGACACTGGAGCGCCTTGGAGAACCGCTGAACTGACATCCGGAGTGTGCGGAGGAACACTCGGCTCTTTGGCTTCCTCTCTGCTTGAAGAGGAGGATGAAAACGCTAAAATCTCACTGACACTTCTGTCTATGTCACTTTGGAGGTCTTTCTTTGCTCCTGGTGGTTGGGAGGTCGTGGGAGGTTCAGGGTTCACAGCTGGGTCAGCAGCGCCCGGCCTGCTGCTGTCTGCTGCCTTCACTGCCCCGTCAGCTTTAGGCTGCTCCTCTTTGGGTCCTTCTATGTCACTGTCATAAGTGTCTGCGTTTATACTGAGGACGTCACTCTCCTCGCCTGAGCCTCCCCCTTCTGTGGAGAGAATTACACCACAGTTAACATGGAAAACACTACTTTTTTATAGCTTTTTCCTGTCTTTCAGAGAGTGCCCGGCTTGTTGTTTCAGCACGTTACAGATGATTACCTTGCTTAGGGTCCTCGGTTTTTGCAGTTTCTTTGAGGCAAGATGTAGAGTCCACATTGTTGTCTTGCCTTGACGGGGGAAAAGAAGTACGATCAACGCATGAGAAAATACTCCACATGTATTGTGAAATTGTGCCTGGAATAAGTTCTCCAACCCGTCACTTACTGGCTTTCCAGATTCTCTTCCGAGTTAGCGTCGCTATTTCCGGAGGTCAGTTCTTCCCCTGCAAACATCGCGGTCGGTGAGTGAAAATGCATCGTCTGCAAAATGATTGTGTGAAGAACGTTTGGCTCCAGAGAGAATAAGACGGGGAAAAACTTACCTGCTAAAATCTGCGCCAGGTTTTTGTCTGAGATGGGCTCCAGTTGCTCCCAGCACATCGTCTTGATTTCCTCTAAACTACAGTCCTGCGAACGAAAATGTGTTTACTAGCATCTTCAGCGACAAGCTGCTAATAGCCTCCCGTGCAAACAGCAGAACCCTATGGCCTTACGTCTTTATCTGGATCACACCCCCGGCATCGAACGAGGAAAGTTAAGGTTGTTTAACTTTCATTTACAGCTATAGAAAAAAACAAAAAAAAAAACACACAATATCTAAAATAACTAAAAACAGCAGCAGTTCTCTTTGTAGCTTAAAGTGAGTTTTAAAAGTGATCCGGAAAATGTAAATGTGAAAAGGGTAAACTTTAAAAATCGGTGATGCGGGAACGTAGCGAACAGTAAAAGTGGCCACGGATGTTGGAAGACAACACAGAACGTGGCTTATAAAACCCTAAACTAATGCAGCGAAAATACACATTTCAGTTGTGGTGGACGGACAACATTTCAGTCCAAAGCGAGACGGAAAAGGTTGAGACATGAGCACGCGATCAACAGCTGATGCACCGCTTCTTTACGCTTTGTTTCCTGCTGCATCACATACGCGGTCACACGGTCACCTTGAGTTCGTCGGGCAGCATTTTGCGCAGCTTCTTCTCGCCCAGCACGTGCAGACACTGCTGCAGCATCTCCCTCCTGTCAGTCACATACGCAGTGATGGGCTGGAACGGCAGGCTGAGGTCGAGTCCGCCTTCCTCGATGTCACTGCCGATCCGGTCCAGCTCGGCGTCGGCCAGCTCATCCTTGGCGCCCTGCGTCAGGAAACATAAAACGTGAAGAAATCACAAAAGGTTTTTAACACTGAAGTTTAAATTCAGTGCTGAAGGTTTTAAAAGGATTTGCATTTTCTTGTGGTGTGCTGCTTTTACATGAATAATAAAGGAGATTTTATTTATTATTTCCCTCCCTCGTGTTATATTGTAAGAGTTTCCCATGTTATTCAAAGAGGCTTTAAATACTTTTTAAATGCTCTTTAGATGCTCTTTAAACGCTCTTTGAACATTAAAACATGCAGGTCAAACCTACATGTTTGTGGAGATCATTTCAGAGAAGTTGGCTCATAAAGAGGATAATTGTAGTTTGTGATGCAGTTAAACCATGTTGGTGTTTATTGTACGTTTGTTTTAATCAGGTTAACTTAAACTAAGCTGAAACAATTACTGGATTAAATCAATAAACAGAAATATTATTGGTACTATTTTGATAAGTCAGTAATTCTTCAGGCAGAACTTGAGCCTCTATAGTGAGACGTTCATCTGCTGCTCCTCAGTGTCGTCATTTCTAACGGAACATTGTTTATCATCACCTGAATATGATGGCAGAGTTCTTTAGAACCTTTAGAACATATGTGTCAAACTCAAGGCCCGCGGGCCGGATTATTTTTGTCCCGCAGGATAATATTTCATTTGTATTAGAGATGGCCCGCCGGTATATTACACGCACCACTAATACTACAAGTCCCACAATGCACCGCCAGCACGTCGGCACGTCAATCGAGTGCGAAAACCTGCCCCACTTGCTCATCAGCAGGCCACCTGTGGTCAACTTTCAGCTACCCCTCTCCCCAAAAAATGGCTAAACGAAAGGTGGACTTTGAAAACAGGGGTTTTCAAGGCAGGTGGGAGGCAGAGTATATGTTTGCAGATATAAAGGGCAAAGCTGTTTGTCTTGTGTGTGGAGACGGTGTGGCCGTAATGAAAGAATATAACGTAAGACGACACTACGAAACGAAACACCACGACAGGTACAAGCATCTGGACATGAAACAGAGGCTCCAGAAGGTAGAAGAGTTGAAAAGAAGTATTGTGTCACAGCAGGCTATGTTCACAAAGTGAAGCTGCTGTAAAGGCCAGTTTTATTGTTGCAGCAGAGGTCGCTAAATCAGCCCGGCCCTTTACTGAGGGAGAATTTGTCAAAAACTGCATGATGAAAGTTTGTGAGATTGTGTGCCCAGATAAAAAGGCAAGCATTTTCAAATGTTAGCCTGAGCAGGAACACCGTTGCTGATCGTGTATGTGAGTTTGCCACCAATCTACAACAACAGCTGGTGGGAAATGGGAAAGATTTCATCGCATACTCCCTTGCTGTGGATGAGAGCACCGACACTTCTGATACTGCCCAGCTGTCGATTGTCATCCATGGAGTGGACTCAAGTCTGTGCGTAACAGAGGAACTTTTGGGATTAAGATCCATGCATGGCACAACTACGGGAAAAGATCTCTTTCAAGAGGTATCCAGGTGTGTAAATGAAATGGGGCTGCCTTGGGATAAACTTGTGGGACTGACGACAGATGGAGCGCCCGCGATGTGCAGTAAAAAGAGTGGTGATTGGTGGGCAGGATCCGGGAGAAGATGCAGGAGGAAAACGGCGCAGGCTGACAACGTGTCACTGCATCATACACCAGGACTCGTTGTGTGGCAAAGCCTTGAAAATGGAACATGTAATGAGCACCATAACACGAGCAGTTAACTTCATAAGAGCCAAAGGTTTAAATCACCGCCAATTCAAGTCTTTTCTGGAGGAGTTGGGTTCAGGTTATGGTGACTTGCCTTATCACACAGAGGTGCGATGGCTAAGCCAAAGAAAAGTGCTGAAAAGATGTTTTCGAGTTGCGTGAGGAGATCTGTCAGTTCATGGAAAGCAAAGGGAAAGACACAACAGAGCTCCGGGATGAAAAGTTGCTGTGTGAAGTGGCGTTTCTGTGAGACATCACGAGCCATCTCAATGCGCTCAACCTGCAGCTTCAGGGACGGGGCCGTGTGATCACTGACATGTTGCAGTGAGGGCTTTTAAAACCAAGCTGCGCCTGTGGGAGACGCAGATGCTGCAAGAAAACTTGAGCCATTTTCCATGCTGCCAAACTATGAAAGAGCAGGTCTCTACCGCTGCGTTCCCAAGTGCGCAGTTTGCCGAAAAACTCAGCATACTTGGTGCCGACTTCACGCGCCGATTTGCCGACTTTGAAGCCCAAAAAAAAGCAGGTTTGAGCTGCTCAGTAATCCATTTGCAGTTGACGTGGAAAGCGCTCCAACCAACCTCCAAATGGAGCTGATTGAACTCCAGTGTAGTGACACACTCAAAGCAAAGTATGACTGTGGGTGCTGCACAGTTTCCACGTTTCATCCCCGACACAATGCCCCAGCTGCGTAGCCAAGCTGTCCAAATGCTCTCTATGTTTGGCAGCACATACCTGTGTGAACAACTGTTCTCCTTGATGAAGTTAAACAAAACATCACACAGGAGTCGTCTTACTGATGAACACCTTCACTCAATCCTGCGGATTTCCTCAGCTCAGAGCCTGACCCCAAACATTGATGAACTTGCATCCAAGATGAGATGCCAAGTATCTGAGTTTGTATATTGAGTTTGAAACCCCTGCTTTAGAACGTCGTTCTTTAGAACCTTTAGAACGTCGTTCTTTAGAAAGTTGTTCTTTAGAACGTTGCTGTAATAGAACGTTGCCGTTTAGAACGTTGCTGAAATAGAACATTGCTGTAATAGAACATTGCTGTAATAGAAGGTTGAAACCTGAGCAGTCGGTGCTCCACGTTAATACGGTTGAAGTAGTGCAGTAGTGTAGTTGTGTAGTAGTGCAGTAGTGCAGTAGTG
>CALSCE010010667.1:8670992-8685623 GCA_943593645.1 Bovichtus variegatus | reverse complement strand
ACACACACACACACACACACACACACACACACACACACACACACACAGGCACACACACACACACACGCTCGCTCTGTGCTCCGAGCGCCTGATTGCATGAGCTCCCAGGGGCCGTTTGGAAAACACAAGGTGAAGCGGGGCCGTAACATGCAGGGCTCACTTTATCTCACCGCTGGCTGCGGGAGCTTTTTATATGAAGAAAAACTCCGTCCTCCGTCTTGATCGATGCTGGGACCTGGCGGCTGAACTGTCTTGGCTGCACAGACTCGTATCCTCGCTGGTCAGGCAGCGATGGATCTTTAAATGTGACGCTGCACGTTGTCTCTGCAGACTGACAGCAGGTACCACAGCCTGCAGACTCTCTGCCTCCGCACACATTTAGCTCACTTCTACTCCACCGAACAGTTCAAGCTTCATTCATAGCGTAGACATTTACATTCTAACGTTCGAATGCTGCACAGATTCTTCTTCTCTGCATGTGTATTGATTGTGTTAGAAGACACAGATGAGGCTACACTAATATATATATAATATCATATATTTAATATGTATTATACTATTCGTAGAATTAGATTCGTGGATTGTTTCAGACTTTCTGATATTTGTTGACAACATTTTCACTGCCGTTTCAAAGTGAGGCGCGCACCTGTGTGGACTTACAGCTCCATTAAGTACATTTATACAAACACAATAACTCAAAGTAGTTTTTCTTCCATTTCGTTATGGAAGTCATAAGACATGACGACAGACATTCGAAGCTCAATAAAAGCTGTGAACGTAAACATTGACTCTCACTGAAGCTCTAAAACTGAGGTTTTGCTTTTAAGAATAAATTATTGAACAATTCCACTCTCATGCTCAACTCAACCAGAAATGTGATCGTCTCTGACAGCACATTTAAATAAACTCAACTCCAGAACAAACCTTTGGACAATTTCCACAATTTAAACCAACACTGCCCGAGGCAAAGCACAACGCTTCACACACTACAGAGCCGGCGTGTGTGTGTGTGTGTGTGTATGTGTGTGCGTGTGTATGTGCGAGTGTGTGTGTGTATGTATGTGTGTGCGTGCTTTGTTTTTGCTCTTCTTCAGAGCCTCCACACTGCAGCTGTGCAGACATTGTGCAGACATTGTGCACTGTGTGCAGACATTGTGCACTGTGTGCGTAAAGCTTGGCAACATGTTTTGAAATATATTTGCTTCCAGTTATAGAAGATCATATTATAGATGTTGCTGGCTTTGTATCGCAGTAACAATGGATGGAGATGAAGAGATTTCCGCTGATTGATTTTTGTCTTACCTTGGAGGATGATACTCTGGAGTATTGATCAAAGGCACAGTGTGAAATGTCACATGTGCTTCAGAGGACACAGTCTTCACATTACCAACGTTCTACAGAATGAGCCGACGTGCATCTTAAACTACTCATACTATGTGGAGGCATCAAAGCTCTGTCATGTTGTCACTGACAGCTGTAAGTTCAGGACAAACAGCTGCTGGCCTCGCCCGTGTTTCTGATCTGATTCGGGGTCAGTGGCGGGGGATTGGAGTAGCTTCAGCCCCGGACTGAAGGTGCGTCTCCTGAAGGGACGGCTGGCTAACCCTCGTGTCATTTGAGGACAGTAAAGTTTCGCAGAAATCTTTTTTTCCAGCCGTCTAGTTTTCCTGTGCCCCACGTCCCCCCCACGGCCCCTCCGTACTTCTCTCTGGAGCAGCACGTCGACTCTTTATTTGCTGATGTTGGCACAAGGTGGTGATTACTCTCACCCAATGATTTAGAATTTCCTTCAGTGAGGGTAAATGTTCTGGAGCTGCTGTAGTGCAGGTCAGCTGTGGTCAGCTGTGTCTCACCTGATCCAGCGTGGTCTGGGACACGGAGTAGTCTTCCAGCTGCAGCCTCTGCTGATGGCTGCTGAACTGGCTGAAGATGTTGGCCAGCGCTCCCTGAATGTACGGCAGCTGATACTGCAGCGTGTTGTGGTGCTTCTCCTTCAGGACGCTGCCCGGGAACGACTGCTGGACGAAGTCCTCCACCGGCTTCAGAGCAGGAGGAGCGCCTCCAACCCTCACAATCACCGTGTAGCCGTCGCCGAATCTGGAACAACAGGCCACAGTTAAGCTTTCAGTGCACACCAAGAACTGCAAACAAGCATGCCGGAGACAAATCTGAATAATGAGCTTATTTTCTCTGTGAGAGGGCGGGGAACTGGAAACTGTCCGTCACACGTCCCCCATCATCTGCAGGCTCTCGCTGACGGATACACTTTTAAACTTCTTCCAGTAATAGCAGGTTTTAAAACAATCTCCTGCACCAAATGTAGAAGAAAGCGTCAACTCGAGTGAAGCAAAACAGCCAAAAGATACGAGACAGAAAATACTTTTAGACGAAAAGATATCTTTCCATGGGTGAAACAAGGAAAGGATTGAAACACAAACTAAACTAAGAGAGTTGGGCTGCTCTTACTGTACCAGACAGTGTGGAGCATATTACATATCACATAAACATATTCCCCTCATACTTCATCATTGCTGCTTTAATCTGAACACACACTCTTTGATAAAAGCTCCACATTATTGGTAGTATATGATAAGCAGCTAATATTCCTGGATATAAAATATTGTCCCAGATGAAAATATGGTAATTAGCATTCTGCCTGTGCCCTGTTGTACGCTACGTCTGGTGAGCACCAAATAAGACTCTGTGCCTTGTTGTTCTGTCGTTAGCTCTTATGACCCATTGTTTTCTGCCTAATTAATTCCCTAATGTTGAATTTACTGGTAGAAATGTCCACAGTGGGCTGGTGCAGAGCAACATGCAGCGAGAGTCAGAGGCTCCCTGAGTGGCAATTAGAGATCTGGTGAATAAAGTGCAGGCCTGCAGATCCCACAGGGGGGGGGGGGCTGCGCAGCACAGCGAGGAGCCCGTCGGTCCCACTTCAGTGACAACATGCAGCCTCGTCCACGAGACACAAAGCACGACAGCTGTAACTTTGCTGAAATGGTAAACGCTGATCTAACGTTCACGTTTTCTAATATTGGTATACTTAGCTCATCCAAAGAGCGACGAACCTACAGTCGGGCACACGACCCCCGGCCGGGGGCCAATCAGGGAGTCTTCCTCAGACTGTGGTTTAAAAACAACAACGTTTAAATATACACACATTTAAACTGGCTACAGTGTTCGGGGGGGGGGGTACAACACACAAGGACACACGAATGCAGACAATGTGTGTATGGGGCTGCGCACCACGGGGATGATGGGGATGGAGCTGTCACACATGTTGTGCAGGACACATCATGTGGATGACACTACGGGAGCCCTGCAGTATCAGCATGTTAGCGCTTCATTAAGCAGCTAAACGGTACTCACGCTGACCCGAGCCCCGCTCCACCTCGCCATCAAACCCTCTTCTTCTGTGTGGGGAAAGCAGGGTGATGTCATCCATCCTCTGCTATCAAAGCACTGAAGACAGGATAGCATCGTAGCACGGCTGCTAGCGCCCCTCAGGTCGTATTCAAACTCTTTCATTTGGTATTTCCATCAACACATCCTGATATAAGGCCCATATTTGAATGAAATTAGGCATGAAAGGACTCTAATAATCAGGGATATTGCACAGACCTGTTCATGGGAAACCTCAGAACTCAGTTTGAATTCATTTCCACAATGTGCTGATCCAATTTTGTACCTTTTGAGAACAAATTGGCTTTGTAAGGTAGAAACGAGGCCTCTGAGTGCGGCAAAGTCAAAACCATTTGACTGTTGTCCAACAAAAAACGAGTATCAATACAAGCGTTGTGCTGTAAATGCTGGTTGAACGTGTACATTTCCCACCATCGAGGGATGATAGAGCCACACGGGCATGAACATCACTAATTATTTTTTCACATATGGAAACGGCCTTGGTGCACGTCGGCGGCGCCCCCCCCCCCAGTGCCCTTCTTCTTTCAAATAAAAACATTGCAAAGACAACCTTCAACAGCAACGGGCACACAACTGTGAATAACTTTTGCAAAACTAAAAGAACTAAATTGCGATTCTCAATACAAGCATGAAAAATATTCTCGGTCTGTCACAACGAGCTTATCTGCTTTTATTTGCACTCGCAGCATCATCTTCCAACACGTTTTATATGAAGCAAAGCCAGAACACAACTTTTGAGAAGATGCTGCAGACTACAGCGTAATCAGACAGCAGCAGCACATCAAGCTTAATTCATCATCCAATCAAGACGATGACCATAATCCCCTTGTGTTTATTATAGCTGCCGGCTCAGGAAATGTGCAATGTCCAAGGACTGCCAACTCCGACAAGATGCAAAAATGTTTTATTTTTTACTAAATCCAATAAGGCCAGGAGGCATAGCGGCTGAAGGTTCTGGGTGTACGTGGGTAATGAAACGCTGCCCGTCAGTGACAGTAAAGAGGCTCATCAATTAGCTCTCCCCGCCTTCCTTTCTTGTGTTTCCTCTCTATCTGCTGAGACATGGAGCTTCACGCAGCATTTTGGGAAAAATATCTGTATATATTTCTGCCTCTGCATTCACAACAATACAACTTCTTTCATCTTTGATTGACTGTCTTGGCTCTCCTCAAATAAACCCTGCCTGTGTGGGAGAGGTCGGCTTACTGATCTTTAAACAATTCATTAGCTTTTAACGGCCGATTGCTGATTTTAAAGCCGAAAGCAAGATATGTGCAATCCGGGGTTGAATATAGCCTGAAAATCAGGAGTGGATTAAGTCATGACTGCACCACATTGTCACAAGTAATCCGTTCATAATATTGAGGGTTAGAGATATGATACAGCAGCTCCACGCTGTAATGTTCCCCCTGCTTCGCTTCCCTCCCCTCCGCCCTCGTCTGCTGCAAAGTCCTTCTTCCATGTAATTTAAAACAAACAACGGCCAGACACAGATAAGGGTGTGACAGGCAGAAAATAATTCTGCTGCCTTCCTTCATCTGAGGGAGTCTGGAAAGGTCACCCTCGCCACTGCCGAACCTTGTGTTGGTGTCCGTGGGGAGTGGGGGTGGCGGCGCGGAGCGGAGCGAGAGGTCACAGTGTGGGGAGGGCGGTGCGACGCTTTGATCAGGCAGGAAGTCGTCCAAAAAACGTCCTCAGTGCCTGGAGGGGGAGCTGGAGGCTCCGCAGTGTGAGGAGAGCTGGCCGGGTGGATGCATCCTCATGTATTATAGATTTAGTTCATGTAAAGTGTGTGAAAGTGCTCGCTAACCTGGCACATATCTTCACGCTTTAAATCACAGCCTTCAGCTCCTGACGGCTAATGAGGACGTTTCAAAGTGACACGATGAGCGTAAAAGTAACTTAGAACCAAACCCTTGAGCTTATACTTTTACATTTTTCAAATAATGTGTGCTGTGTTTATGCATCACATGACATCACATGACGTCACATGGCGTCACATGACGTCACATGACGTCACATGGCACCACATGACATCACATGGCACCACATGACATCACATGGCACCACATGACATCACAATGACATGGCGTCATGATTTCACATGACGTCACATGGCGTCACATGACGTCACATGACGTCACATGGCGTCACATGACGTCACATGGCGTCACGTGACGTCACATGACACCACATGGCGTCAGATGACGTCACATGACACCACATGGCGTCACATGACATCACATGGCATCAGATGACGTCACATGACACCACATGGCGTCACATGACATCACAGCATCACATTTTGGAAAGAAGAATGTGAGTTTTTTGTGAGTTTCTTCTTGAATTTGTGAAGTTCAAGCTCAGCTCTGTAACAAGTCTATGATCCAGTCAGAAATGTCTCCAGTGAAACCTCAACTTCAGCATCATTTATTGTTTTGTGTGAAATAAAAGACAACGTTAGCGTAATGTAAAGATTTAAAGTTCTGATGAAGGAAGGTTTGGTAGTGATGATCAGAACAGAAGATTTAACTGACTTGAAGTAGACAACGTGATTCACTGAGGAGGTTTCTGTCTTCTGAGGACTCTTTTTAAAGGGAGTTTTAGAAGTTAGCTGCAGGTGGAAGCTTCAGGTTATTGAGTGAAGATGTTTGTGTTCCAATGAAACTGCAGAATCTGTCCTCGGCGATCGTTTAAAGGGAGAAGTCAAGACTCTGATTCTCTGTCAAAACATATTTACAAGTAATCTCACATGAAGGTCATCAGCAGGCCTTTAAAATTATTAGTGCAGGATTTACAAACAGGCGCAGTTCACCTCATGAAAAGCCTCGAGCCACGGAGCGATCTCTGCAGACCTTGAAGATGTAGATGCTGCAGCTCTGATAAACTAATGTCAATACAAGCACCACAGTCCCACAGCGAGGATCTTCATATACACCATTGTCTTACCCTACGTGGCTGATGCATCGTAAACCATAAAGAGAATTATTTTGTCATCCATCTCCGCCGGTGACACGCACTTTAAAGCCGTAAACTGCGCCGTTAATGGCTCACCTGCAGAGCTGACGCACGGCGAGTGGGAAGGAGTTTATAGGACTTCTGCACGTCAACTTCAGGGGATTGATCCAAACTTTTAGACGGCGCTCTTGTAAAAACTCACCGCATTACCTTAATGCATTAAAGGCACTTTACGCTCCACTTTTATATCAGGACGCGCTCTCAGCGCGGAGGAAATAAGGCTCCAGGCTGTGCTGTGTACTTACTGCAGGTACTCTATGAATGCTATCAATCAGGGAGAAATCCTGCATCAGCTCTGCGCCGCCTCTCGACTGACACGATGATAGGGGAGCTTTGAAGCTGCTTTTATTGGTGCCTCCACTTCATTTGGGTTTACTTAACACCTGGGAGCTCTCATTGCAGAACACTGCTGTACTAAAGCACTATTTACAGCCTCCTGCACATCTTTTTACTCATTTATCTTCCTCTTCTCTGTCAGCCCTTCATAAACTCCTGTGTGATTGATTTGAGGGTCTCGATATCAGGATGTTTTTAACAGCCAGGGAGGACGATAATGAAAGGGCTTCTTAAAATGGCCGCCCTACGACTCCACCGCCCAAAGCGATTGTTCCGCCCGCTCTCATGCCAACTGCCTCGCGCTCTTTAAATGGGCTATTTCTGCTGATTGGGGCTTGATTGATACACAGAGGCGGGTTGTTAAAGCAGCAGAAGGGCGTCTCAGGGATAAAGACAGGGTCAGCACTAACAAGCCTCGCCACCTGAGAGCAGCAGAGGCAGGAACAAATGAGGGTCATGTGGGGAGGGGGTTTGAAAGAGAGTGGGGGACGGGGACGGGGGGAGTGGGCTGAGTGTGGGAGGGTGAGCAACAGGAGGTCAAAATGTAAGAGCTGCCCCCCGCGGTGAGAATCTGCACTCCTTTCAGGGGCTTGTGATGAAAAAGAGATGGAGACGTTGTGGGGGGGCGGGGGAAAAGCAGCACCCTCAGCCTCGCAGGTCAGCCGCTCACGCTGTGTGACAACAGCGTGCACCCCCTGCCTCTATCGTCATGCCCCCCCCCCCCGCTGTCTGATGGAACTCTTCCCGTCCGTAAACTGGAAACAGCTTGTTTGGAGAGGTGGAGACAGACAGAATACTGGAAGCTCACAGTTTCTAAGATGCATTGATGAGGCTCACACTGATGTAGATAATGGTGGATCACATGTGTGTGTGGGGGGGGGGCAACACGGCAGCACAAACATGTGGTGGGATAGTGACGAGAAAAGAAAACAGAGCAGACAGTCCTTAATTGCCTTTTCAGTCATTAACAGGGTCCCACACCTCATGAAACATTAATTACAGCGAGCTCTGAGGAGATAGGGACGCTTAATTAGAAACGATTCACTGCGCGGAGACAAGTGAGAGATAGCATTTCAGCAGCATGTAAGTCGTCAGTGCGAGATCTAAAACACGCTTCCTCTCACTCGACTGTCTTCAAGTGTGATTCCCTTTCAGCTGATAACATGTCGGGTGGAGGAGGACACGTGTTAACCCCGTGTCCTCCTCCGCCTCTCCCCTTCCTCTTACCTGTCCTGCGCCCCTCCTGCCCACTCATGCATTATTTACACCGCCCTGCTCCCCTGCAGACTGCATGTAATTGACACAGAGGATCTGTCTATTAGCCAACATCTGGGAGGGGCCGACTGACACCCGGCTCTCACACTTCAGCCTCATCTGTCCCTAGTCCTCGCTCTCCTCTTTATTACTTCACATTCACAGCTTCTATTGAAGCTCGGGTGTCTGTCGTCATGTTTTCTGACGTCATCACTGTGAAATGAATAAAAATGATTCATCCTTTTTTTTATGAAATCAACCTAAATAAGGCGTCAGTGCGTGAGGACATGAACACCAACACGTATGGACTGAAGCAGAACATCAGGTCGGATGATTCATGGAATCTCATGACTTCCTTCCCTGTACGGACTTTCATGCATGTGTGTGTTCGTCTGTGTCGTCTTAGTTTTATTTTCTTTCTTGTTACTTCTCTCTTCAGAGGGGAGATCCCTCAAGTCACATTTATTATTTTTTTTTCATTATCTGGATTTTAGCCAGTCTTGTGTGCACAAAACAAATAAAACAATAAATGTAGATTTTATGGACTTTAAACTCTGTAGTTATTGGAAATGTTTGGATGTTTGACAGAGACTAGTTCTACTAATAATACTAATAATATCAGTACAGACTAATCGTGCACAAACAGCACATTTAAACTCAATCTAAAACTCATGTAGAGAAAGAAGCCGAGCAGCAGGTGTTGAATCAGAATGTGAAGGAAATGGAAAAGTTCTGCATTTATAAAGTACTTTTCCAATCTGTGTGATCCCTCAAAGCACTTTACAACACATGTCAGCATTCACCCATCCACACACACTCACACACACTGTTGGCCATCAGGAGCACTTTGGGGTTCAGTATCTTGCTCAAGGACACTTGGACATGCTGACTGTGGAGGCCGGGGATCGAACCCCCGACCCTCCGCCTGGTGGACGACCTCCACCTGCGGAGCCTCAGCCGCTGTGTGCAGCCGTACTCCAGTGGTGCCACATTAATGCCGCCGCCCCCCCCTCCCCTAATCTCCGGCTCAACTTTCAAAATGCTCCGGTCCTCCCCTCGTCCCGGGTGTATTGATCTTTCTCACCGTACAACCAGTGCCACCATATATTCCTGTCCTGCATGCGAGCGTGCGTGTGTTACACGCAGGGGGCAGAAGTGCTGGCCTTGTGAAATGTCAGATAATATCAGAGAGCGCAGAGTTAAGGGCGGGGGGCATCGAACAAACGCATTAAGGGACGAGCACAAAGACTATTCAGGGTGTGCATCATGACGGGGAAGGTGGGAGGAGAATTGAAGGGTCTGTAGAGAAACACGTGAGATCATGCAGCGAGGCCGCACGCCGTGCACATTATGGATCTGTGAAATCAATACGACCTCAGTGATGAGTCGGCACTGAAAGTGCACCAACATACATGTCTGTGGACATACATCTGACAACTCTACTTCATTTAGATTATTAATACAAACTACAACTCAACAATGATATATTGCAACAGGTTGAACTACCCAGCAGTATATAAAGACATGAAAATAAGCTCCTCCTTTACCAGCCTGATGTAATGTTGCAGGAATAGTTTTACATTTCGGGATATACACTTGTACTTTCTTCTCGCATGCAGCTGGTTAGCTTAGCTTAGCATAAAGACTGGAAGCAGCTAGCCTGGCTGAAACACAGGCGCTCCAACGCACACGTTCAACATCTCGTTAGCTTCTTCCAGACTCATGTGTATAAACATGTCCCGTTTTTAGTCTTTATGCCTTTATGCTAAGCTAAGCTAACTGGCTTCGAATCCTTGAAAGAGAATGTAGGAAAATGTCAAAGTGTTCCTTTAATAATAAAGACGTATTGGAGTTCACGCGAGGTTCACAAACTGAAAACCTTTGATAAATGTCTTCTTTGTGCATCTCCACATTGAGTCCTTTTTAGCTGCAGCAATAAACGATAGAAGAAGAAAATGCTGAACAATCTTCTTTTCATTCCCTCATGTTATTCAGATATCCAGGACACAAACAGAGGACAGAAGGACACTCACCTGCTCTTCAGGTGCTGGATGCTCCCGAGGCACTTGAAGCGACCGTTGACCATGATGGCCATGCGAGTGCACAGCGCTTCACACTCCTCCATGCTGTTGAAAGAAAATGCAGAAATAATAGCAGATCTCTGAGTCCCTCGCTTACCAGATGAAGGAAAATTACGTCTTTAAAAGGTTTTTTTTTTTTTTTAGTTATGAGCGTATTTCAGGGATTTTTGTCCGTCCTCATTCACCCTCTCAAATGTTGTGTATTCATCGATCAGATGGTTTTCATATTAATCCATTCTAGACAATCATTTAGCTGATAAAGATTTCTGCTGATTTACTGAGGATTTAAGTGGAGGGTTTGTTGAAGTCGCGTTTTAAGTGCTGCCCCTTTATGTCTGTGGCCGCCACGCGCTGGACGCGGTTTAGCGTGCAGCGCCTCACCCAGCGTTGTTCTTTGGTGTCAGGGCATTCAGTATTTATAGTATGAATGTTTTACATATCTTATGATTCTGCAGTTTGTTCTTTTCTTCATTTTAAATTGGTGTTTGTTTTTATGTCCGCCACATTGCTAGTTGTCGAGGCCAGGACATATTTTGTAATATCAATGAGACTCTCCTGGCTAAATAAAAAGGTACAAAATAAAAAGAAGAGCATTTTTACGTGTCTCCTTTGACACCTTACATGGAGGACAAATGTGTTAATTGAGGGAGAAGAAGGGGCCATCTGTAGTTCTGATGAACTCATTGCTTCTCTGGCGCGAGCAGACGTCATTTGTAGTTGAGGCAAAACCTGTGAAGCCTTTCTGAAGAATGCTGCAATTAGGATTATGACTTTGTAGAACCTGGTGGATGAGCCACTTAACAAAACACAAGCACCTGGTCACGCCATGGACCATTGGATGCGGCTCAGCCACAACAACGCACAACGGCCTCGGACAACAACAAACGCTTTCATTTCTCCATGAAGGGAGAACAACATGTAATGAGGGTAATATATTCCAACAGCATGCACTGCCAGGGGACCGAATGACTCAGAAACCCAGGCAATTTGCTCAATGGTAAAATGAATAAGTGTGAAATGTTCCATGTCGACTTGGGCAATCAAGTTTCACCAAAAAGTTGCCATTTAATCTTCTTCGCATGGCCAAAGTGGGAACACCACAGAAGAAGAAGTTTCTGTGTTGGATAATGAAAAGACTCCAGATATCGACAGATTCTTTTTTCATGCTTCATGAAAGCTTTACAGCCTGCAGCAACGGCCACGCAGGAAACACAACCTCGCAACTCAAGTGGCGCTCCAAATAAATCATCATTATGCTGCTCACGGTCATTTTACGGCTGTGCGGCTCTGCTCTCCCTGATGAAGAGTCTAAACATTTTGGAGTCATCTTCTCCACACGAGACAGTGGAGAAGACGCAGATCATGCTGCACCTGTGAGATGTGAGAATGACGGAGCGTCCCTCTTTGATGACACTCAGGATGCAGTCCCACAGGAAGCGCCGCGCCTTCGGGTCCATCCCAGTGGTCGGCTCATCCTGCAGAAAAGCACAGGCTCCATTATATTCATGAACACAGTCACAGCTACAAGATACCTTTAGCAGATCATTTAATGTGTGTCAGGACACACACACACACACACACACACACACACACACACACACACACACAGAGTGTCTCTCTCCTCGGGGCTCGTCTGGCCGTGCAGGATTACAGACAGACACTTGGTCCATTGGCTGATTTGGTTCCAGGCCTGCTTCTCTCACTAGCACAATCCTACAAATCCACGGGGTGGGGGGCACCTCCAGCAGCGTGCCCAACGTGTCCCTGTGCAGAGCCTGCGGTACGTGGCACCACCCAGGCCTGCACACCGCACTGACACACATGATCCAAAGTGGGGAAATAAGGACATGAGAAGGACATAAGAAGGACATGAGAAGGAAATAAGAAAGTCATAAGTAGGACATGAGAAGGTCAAAAATAGGACATGAGAAGGACATGTGAAGGAAATAAGAAGGTCAGAAGAAGGTCATCAGAAGGACATGAGAAGGACATGAGAACATAAGAAGGACATGAGAAGGAAATAAGAAGGTCAGAAGAAGGTCATCAGAAGGACATGAGAAGGACATGAGAAGGACATGAGAACATAAGAAGGACATGAGAAGGACATGAGAAGGACATGAGAAGGACATAAGTATGTAGAAGGACGTAAATATGTATGGGTGTGAACGGACATTAAAATCTATTTATACAAGAACATATCTCTGCTTTCTTACACCATGTGACGTCATAGGAGGGACATGGGATAACACATTAACTTTCCAATAACCTTAATGAAATTCTCAGTGTGAGTTAGGGTCATTAAAGTGTGTAAAGCTGCTTCATTGAAAGCATGTGATGCAGTGTATGCTGAGTCATGCCTTCATTAATCTCCCATCAGTGAGCAAAGGCTCCAAGTCCTGATGAAGAGGACTTTAATATGTGCAAACACTGGTGTGTGCGTGAGTGTGTGTGTGTGTGTGTGTGAGAACAAATTAAAACATGACCACAGAGAAAACACACCCTTTTCATCCACAAGTAATGTAACTGTAATCCTTTAGGAAACTTCTGGATTGATCCAAAACTAGTTTTTTCTACTCTTTCGCTCGAAGCCCGCGTTGCACGTACGTCATCGCAAATCATCTTCTTCCTGCAGCCGAGTCTCCGTGTGTGTGTGTGAGGAGTATTACACACAGAGTACAAACACATCAACAAAGTATATCTCACCAGGAAAATCACCCGAGGACATCCGATGAGGGCGATCGCTGTGGAGAGTTTGCGTTTGTTCCCGCCGCTGTACGTTCCTGCTGACTTGTTGCAATACTTGACCAGCCCCAACTTCTGGATGCCCCACTCAGCCACCTTGTGAGGAGAGAGAGCAGAGCAAAGACAGCCATGAGGGTGTGGAGGAGCGCTCACATGAAGCCCATCATCAGGCTACACGATGGGTGACCACGAAGGCACCTCTGCTGGTGTGAACGTCAGCTCCACTGAAACCACGATTTCTGATCCCACGACCATCGTCCTGCTTTCTATCGTATCCGCTTCTCATCTGGAGCTCTGGCTTCAAAGGGAACTTTTTACTCTTTCCCAGCAGATCGAGACATTTTCTCATGATTGCACTATGGGATATATATATATATATATATATATATATATATATATATATATATACTGTATATATAATACATGCTGTTTCATGGTTTCTACGAGGGGCATTGATCCAATGCATCAACGTCTGTGTTGTCACTCATTAATATATTGGGAAATAATATCAATATATAATATTTCTATAGCAGTTTTTTAGGGAGATTTTTTGTGTTTTTTAATGAACGTCTTGTCGAATAGCAGCAACCTGCACACTTTCCCCACCAGGTCTCAAAGAACATGTTCGGGAGATACAGTAAAATGCAGGCTGCGGCACCTGCATTATGCAAATATAACGGCACAAAGGCTCAATTTGAATCGAGAATAGTCTCCCTAAAAAGGCACATCACAAAGGGCCACAGTCACATTAAGAACTGGGTCCCTTCACTCTGCAGCTGAGAGATCAAAGTGCTGGCGCCGGGTCTGAGGCCGCCGCTCGCCGCCAGCCTCTTCCTCGTTTGATCTTCTGCTGGAGAGGTGGGCGGTGCGAGAGGAGAGCATGGAGGCCGCACAGGGCCGGCCACACCACCAGGCATGTGAATAATGTAGAGCCATAACCCACAGCTGCTGCCTCTCCACCACCAGCCATCTTTCATTATGTATGGCTTCTCCATCTCCATCACGTGTGCTTCAGCTCAAATAAACATGTCTTCAAGTCGTACAAAATTTGGGTTTTTCAATTTTTCATTTTTATATTCCAATTATGAGAGCGTGACAACTAATGTACATCAGCGATTCCCGTCAAAGACGCAGAGCCGGACAGCATCACTGGCAGTGAAACAGGAACACGGTTGAAAGGCTGAATTCACCTCGGCGACCTCTTTCTCTGGGACGCCTCGCAGCCTGGCGTAAAGCTCCAGATGCTCTCGTCCAGTCAGCAGCTCGTCCACAGCATCAAACTGAGGACAGTAGCCCATGTTCTGGTGCACGTCCCTCATCGCCGTCCGTATGCTGCAGGTTACAGGCTCAGTTAGTGACAGCACAGATCTAAAGGTGATATGAAGAGTGTGAAATCCAACATACAACGACAGAAGCGTTCATGCAAGGCATCAAAGATAAGTGAGATTAAAACTCAGAAAGATTCATCACAGTGTTACTTGACGGGAGAAAGAGAAAAACAACCGAGTCGAGTGTGTCGAGGCCTCCGTTTACACTAACACTAACACTGTACCCTAACACGCACATTCTGCTCTCAATGTACGTCAGAAAGCAATCAAACTAACAAAAAACTAAATTTTGCAGGCATTACAACATGCACCCTCTGGAGGAAAGTAAAATAATGGCAGCAGCAGTTCTGCATGATGACGGAGTGCCGTAGTACAGTAGTGCAGTAGTGAAGAAGTACAGTAGTACAGTAGTGCAGTAGTGAAGAAGTACAGTAGTACAGTAGTGC
>CALSCE010010667.1:8594524-8608706 GCA_943593645.1 Bovichtus variegatus | reverse complement strand
CACACACACACACACACATTTGTATAAAAAATCTTGCACAAAAGCACGTAAAATTAAATGCAATTCTATTAAAATATACAAATGTCTTTAAACCTCTCAAAAAAATGTTGAGTAGGAAGAAAAATAAATGTAATTATTTTCTGTATGCTCAATGCGAGGGGGGGGGGGGTGGGGGGGTATTTTTCCCACAGTGTGTGATACGTCAATGATTATGAATTATGTATTTTTTGAGCTGTGAACCATGAAAACAGCATGTATTTGTCCCATAGGTCAAACACGAGGACATGTCTCAATCTGAAGCTGCAGATGTGAAGCTGCTGCGACAGAAAGCAGGTTTCAACATTGTGCTTTTAATGGAGACGTTTTGTCCTTCAGGCTCCGACTGTCTGACACTTTATTACAGATGTATAATAGGAGCTGAGGTCCAACTTATAACATTCAAAAATATCCATATGCATATAACCAAAAGCAAAAATGTCCCTCGTGATGCACGAGGGTTAAAAGACACAAACCAGAATCCAAACGTGAAGACGAGACAACAACACTGACACCGTGTGATATTTACACACGCTGCAAAACGTTTGTTATTATTCCTTTAATTATTATGGTTCATAGAAAACTAACCTTCGCTCACTTCCCTGGATGTTGAAGGGATAAGGTCCAGACTTAAGCTCTAAAGTAAAGTAAGGTGCTGGTGTTGGTTTGTGACCCATATCCCAATGAACTTCTTCTTCTTATCTCTATATTATCCACTGTGTTCCCACTGAGCGTGAGGCGAAGTGAAAATGAAGTGGCAGTTTACCGTTATATACAGAGGAGTCCTTCAGCGCGTCGGGGGCCGCGTCAGTCACGGAGGCCATCCCACACCAGTAGGACGCAGTGACGGGGAAGAACCACGGCTTCGGGATGCCGTACTGGCCTGGGATCAAACATTACTCACATGTTAATCGCAGCCTGGCTTGAGGGAATGTGACTCTACAGTGTGTGTTTCCTGCTGACAGCCTGGAACAAATCCTGTTTCTAGTGTCAGTCCTGAAGCAGAGAATTAACACTGCGGTGGATGTAGATTCAAGAGGAAAGTAGAACGTTAAAGTTTTGCATCTTTCTCTGCTTTTACACATGGCAGTGCTGACCGGGAGAAACCGTCTCCCGTGTGTTTGGCAGATTAATCTTTCTAAAGTCACTTCACACACATTAGTGCTGCACCTGGTGGCCAACATGGCATTTACAACAACAACCGTAGCGTAGGAAAGTGGCTCCAATAGTCAACGCCAGCACTAATTGATCTGCTCAGACAACAACGATACCTGGGAAGACGTTCTCGATGTACCAGGTGAGCAGCCAGTAAAAAGCAGCATCAAAGAGCATCATGACGATGGACACGATGAAGGTGTAGCGCTCTCCCTCCTCTGGACTCCGGTAGATGTTGTGCCACTGGATGCCGATGCCTTGCTCCTCGTACTTGGCAAAGTTCTCACAGCCGTAGCCGAAGGCCACGCACGACAGCAGACTCTGGGGATGAAAGACGCGCAGCGTTAAAGGCGGGCAGGATTCAAACGCTGCAGTCCGGTAACTTGTTGTTACCAATAGTAGCTGCTCTGCTCCGTCTTCGTGCTCAGCTAAGCAGCAGCTGGAAATGTCTCAAAGGACATTTCATTCACTAATTCAGGACGACTTAATCTTCCCACCCAAGGTCACACTCAGCTGATCAACGGCGGCAGACAGAGGGAGCGTCTCCACGCGGGCCTCAGCCGCTTTAATTGCCGCGTTGCCTTCGCGAACGTCTCTCAGGACTTTATTTTAGACACGAACAAAGATGGAGACTAAAATGTGCGGGTGGAAAACCAAGATTTGTGGGAGCTTTCATGCAGTGGGAAATTGCAAATGATGCTTCGCCCGCGAGACATCATCCGCCATCGGCCTATCACTCCGCACCGCCATGTTGCCTGCCAGCTGTTTCATCACGCCTCATTTGCTCACAGCGCTTTCACTCCGGCAGAAGCAGCTACAATCACGGATACTGTCTGCCCGATGCTACATTACCAGGCGGAGAATGTGCAGTGCCCTGCAGTGACACCAAACCTCCAGCCTGGCTGCTAACACTGCTGCCAACTTCCTGTGTTGTCCTCCGTCCACTGACAGGCAATCAGCGGTGAGTCAGTGTACGAGCGGTGACAGCGGGGCGGCCGGGCGCCCATCCTTGACCTCACTATGAACGGCTGACAGAACCGCAGGAGCCACTTATAGAAAGGCTTTGAGAAAAGGCCACGAGTTGGGAGGCACGCAAAACAAGCACATGTCAACACTGCAGATTCAGCTGGCTGCAGACAGAGAGCGCCGTGAAGAGGAAGAGCGACTGGCTCTTCCTCGCAAGTCCGTTTGACAACTGCCGCCGGAATGACGGACAGAACCGCCACGGAGACAAAGAGTTTCTATCTCAAGAGGTTCCCCGTAAAAAAGAGTTTTTACTCTGCGTGTTTGAAAAGAGTTTCTCAGAATGAAATAAGAGCTGCATTAATCAAAGCGTTAATCAATAACTTTATTGCAATTATATTGGCAATTCTTTTAATTTAAATTGTCATGAGGAAAAATATCAAAGATTCCTTTGTTTTAGCTTCTGCAGCTCGACTGTTTCTGGTGTTTGGCCTCCCGGTCTGAGAAATGAAACATTTTTAAGATTTTATTCATAATTTATTATTATTTTTCACAATTGTTGAATAAAATGACATTTTATAGACCAAACAATTCCTCAATTAGCTGACAGAATACATCAGCAGGGCGGTGTGATAAGTAATTGTAATTATTTATTTTGACAGTTTTCCAAAAAAAGAATGGACATACAAATAAATAACAAAAAAAGGTATTAATTATAAACTGCGCTAGCTGGTCGGTCAAAGAGCCTTTGTTGCTTTTCATTCTCCTTCTCTACCCTTTGTTTCCTGTCTGCAGCTGAATAAATACTGTATACTTACCCAGCATACTGTATATTACAAATGTCACATTACTACAGAAACCATATGCTGAAGCCAGATGTTGCAAAAGCAGAGATCAATTAATTGATTTCAGCAAAGGAAAACTTGAGAAGTTCTAAATGATTCAGCAGGAATTAGCATTTTTCCTCAGGATTTCTCCAGGACTGAAAGATTAATTGAAAATATTTCTGTATTTCCAGAACATGAGAGAACAGTGGCTCTCTGTTGTTTCCAGCTCGTTAAAACCTGCGGTAAAAGAGGGAGAGATAGTTTAAAGTGCAGTCGAAGGGGGACTGTGACGCTCTCATGCACTTCCTGCCTTCAGCTGCAGTCAAAAACGGCTCAAAAAAAATCCAGGTGATCTTTTGAAATTCGTTTCCGATTATAGACTTCATTATCAAGGACAATGTGGGGGACAATTTGTATGCCTCGGCACGGCGTAGTTTAATCTGAGCTGGGAGAGAGAAACCTCTGCACACACACACACACACAGACACACACACACACAGACACACAGACACACACACAGACACGCACACGCACACACACACACACACACACACACACACACACACACACACACCTCTGATAAAGTGTGAGGATGAACTGGATAGTGGTTTGGTCAGAGGAACATTGCTCATGCTAATTAGAGGACCAGAGGGCTATCCATCGAGTTGTGCAGGAGCAGGGAGAGAAATGTGAGCGCCGGGGGAGGACGGAGCAATGGCACTTTGTGAGGAAAGTTAATACGCTTTGCACTGCATTTGATGCAAAACGCCCACATCGTACGCACGCCGTCTGTAAAAGGAAGTGGACCGAGAAGAACGACACAACTCTAAAAGCACCGAAGACAAAGCAGTGTTTACAACGTGTCCGGAGATATTCTGAGATATTATTAGAGTGTCATACATCACGCTGACATTCAAATTCTAATGCTGCACGCGTTTATTTTTAACTCATTTCATCTGAGGAATCGCTTTATTCAAACTGGCGAGGTTTTTTTTTTAGGGCGATGACGTCATAAACATACGGTGACGGGCATCCGAAGCTTCAGTCAAAAACCTCAGAAGAAGCTTTGGATGTAAAACAAACTTCACTATGATGAATGAGAATGTCCCGGCCAGCTGATACCAACAAAGAAGAACACGTGATCGTGGGGAGACGCACTCGCTCGCTCAGCAATGAAGAGTCAAGGTTTTGTGTCTTTGTCTGCAGAAAGGACAGCTTGAGGACAAATGATAGCCGCGCCGCCGTAAAGGTCACGCGGAAAGGCTACACTGAAGGTTGAGCAATGCTGTACTATTTATCTTTATCCCTGCGAGGAGAACTTCCTCCCTTCCTCGCTTCCTCCCTGCGTCTGTCTCGTCTCTTCTCTCGTGGAAATGTTTCGCGTTTCTGTCACTTGACATTGTCCAGTTTTAACAAAAGTTCTTCATCTTGCAGACGCAGCTCATTGTCAGGAGAACCGTGCAGGTCGGGTCGAGGCTTTCCAGATACTATTGACTCTGGGAGTTCACTTCCTTTCATAAATCAGACTTGTGTCTGTTTGCATTAAAAAGGAAAAGGAATAAACGACTGTAATTGTGTGATTATAAATGATCATTTACAGTGTGAGATATTAAAAAGCATGTCACTTACCACAGCAACCTTGACCTGGAAACCCATGACGTCCCTCCAGGCGTAGCAGAGGACGTGCGGCAGGTAGAGCACAAAGTAGATGAGGCCGCCGCACGCCGCCGCCAAGTTGGCCTTTGAGAAGAAGACGCTGATGAAGAAGCACTGAGTGATGGTGGCCAGGCAGAAGACCAGCAGGAACACAAAGATGACCGAGGGGTCGCTGTACTGCAGCACTTTGCCATACTGCGTAAGAGGAAACAGAACGTGAAAGTCATGCCATGAAGTTTGAGTTCTGGTGGTCGAGGTTATCCTGCAGGTCATTCAGGAAACGTGACGATTAAAGAGGATTTGTTTTACACAGCAGGCAGAGAAAAAGAGTTCTGAAAGGGTTCAAATATTCATGTTTCTGTTCCAGCTGAACATCGTTGACAGATAGAAAGTCACTGTTTTCCTCTGCCGGTTTGAAGGAGGACCGTCTCTCTTTTTAGCGAGCTGCTGGCGTCTCCCACATTACGCCACCGCGTCTCCCCGAGCAGAATTCAAAGAGCCACTTGAACTGTTCGGATAATGGTGCTATTGTAATGGATGCAATTATGATTAAAAACCTTAAAGAGAACACTGTTTCATGGAGCTGCATGAATGTTCATTATGGAATCGCTTCTAAATTTGCACAGATTAAAGGAATTATCAAGCACAACTCTGCTAGTGCGGGAACAATTATCTGGTTTTAGTGCTCAGGATTTAAACTTTAAACTAAAATCTGGACAAAACTCTCCAAAAAGTAGAGTTGGGTCCTCCTCGAATCATTGTTGAATCATTTAGAAATCACCTTCAGTATAAGGGCGAGGAGGAGAGCGGTGAGGGCCAGCGGCAGCACGCTGGACACGGCCCAGCTCAGCCAGTAGATGCTCCCTCTCAGGCCCATGATCCTCACGGTCTCCTTCAGCCGCGCCTCTTTCTCTGCCACGATGCCCTTAACAATCATGGCCACGGAGTAGATCCAGGCTAAAGTCATGTATAAGGGCAGGGAGCGGGCCAGAGACCGGAGGAACCTGAAGGGTGCAGGAGCCGGGACCAGACAGACAACGAGCCGGTTTACATCAGCTGTCAACATATAACCTGCAGATCCATCTACAGAGCTGGATGTATAACCTTTACATTCACACCGATATTAATCACAATATCGTGATTGTGCGGCGGCCTGATTCTTTTTCCTTAAAGGGAACATTTGTTTGAATCATTGTTGATGGTAAATGTAGTCGTGTGAAGCAGTATTTATATATATATCTATATTTTATCATGCAATGCTCGTTCTGCATCCTGCCTCGTCCTTCGTCATGATGGTGACATCGTTGGCGGTAAAGAAGAACGACAAACTGCTGCAGTGTGGATTCCTCTGGCAGTCAAGAGCACGCTCTGAAGCTGCTTTAATAACCTGAATTTCCTTTCTCGCTTTGCTTGTATTGCAAACTATGCAGGACGTTATGGACGACGACACATTTCCCAGTGCTCAGAGATTCTGCTGGACACGGCTGAAGACATGCGGCGGAGAAAGACCGAGGCCAGTGCAGACCCTCCGCAAAGCATCCTGGTACATGTAGGCACGGCAGAAGTCTCTCGGGAAATGTAGCACGAACTACAAAATGTGCTGCTTCAATCTCTGACCATGAACACTGGTTGGACATTAACATCACGAGCTGAGGCCACTTAGTCGCTAACAGACACGGAGCAGCATTCACGTGCAGTCAGGGCCCTAAGCGTGAAGCGCAACGCGCCCGGTGCGGATCAGGCCAGGCGGCGCTCACCCTTAGTCTGTCTGCTGTGTGGAGCTCAGCAGGAAGCTCACAGTGCCTCTTCAACAGTGTTCCTCCTGAAAACAGCTGCTGGGACATAATCGCCAAAACAAAAGCTGAAAGACGCTTCAACGCTCCATCCATCACATTCCATCAACCATCTATTCTAATCGAGAGATTCTCACAATCTATGAGCGTCCTGGTTCGCTCTGCGTGCACCTGCACCTCCATGATTATGGTGCAGAAGAGATATTCAGACACACATTTCTTGTGAGCAGCAGGACTCACAGACTTCCCACGATCATGGTGATAAAAAAAACAATCACACGTGACAGCAGTGAACATTCGCCCTGTGCACGTTAAACATGGGTGTGAAGCATAAAATAATCTTTTTATTATTAAAGGTGCTGCGTTCAAAAGTGCGCACGCATTTTAATGCTGCATCTGTTGAAGGGGGTTTTAACTATAGTTTGATTTATTACACTGCATCATATTTTACACCAGTAACTACTATAACTATATATATATATATATATATATATATATATATATAACTATAGCTGTGAAATATCACTGTGAAAGTATAGTGGACGTATAAAGATGCAGAATGAGGAACTTTTAAGGCGGTACAGCATCAGACCCGGGCGTCGTGTGCACTCCAGGTGAAACACTTTCCCCTCAAAGAAACTTCCAATCTCCACCACTGATATGGAAAAGATGAGAACAGAGAAGAGAAGCTTTTGATGCTGCTGCAGCTTTTACTCATGTATATGAGCCTGCTTTTTTAATGTTATTATTCCGTGGGTTTTATTTTCCATATTCTACTTCATCTCATTTCATCAAGTGTTTTATTTTCCACGTGTTTGAAACGCGAAGCCTGATTTATGTTCATTCTTTTCTCCCTTATTGTAAAGCACCTTGTGCCGTACGTCTAGTATGAAAGGCACTATACAAATAAAGTTTATCATTATTATTAATAGCTAAATCCATTTCTGGATCAATAGCGTCTAATTGTGTTGATTAGTTTGAGTGAGTGATGTCAATAACTGTGTCTGTCACTTTCTTTTGTTGTGCATTGTAATGAATGCAAACACACCAAAGCATCAGCAGTGAAGGGAGGACATAGTGCAGTGTGTGTGACTGGTAACTTAAATATAATATAACAATAAAACATCGCCTGCTCCGGAGCGGAAGAGAGAACAAGTGTAAACTGACAGAGGACTCAGGTGCAGCTGACAAACCTGCTTAATCCAGATACAGCCTTATGATAATTACCATTTGATTTGCTATTATTATTAATGCGATGAAAACGGCTGTGAAATTATCATTTAGAACGGGCCTGTGATCTGAATACGCACCGTGTTTGCGGTGGCTCCTCCAAGGCACTCATCTAACTCAATTTATTGTTGTTAATGTTTACAAATTGTTGATAGCTCGCAAACACATTAGGCTGATGGGAAATTACATTTCACCCAGCTGTTCAAATATCAGATTTTATTTACCAGCCGCATTTCCTAATTAAACTGCAAAAATTGATTAGGCCGATGTAAAATAACCATCCTTTTTATGTCATTACCGACGCCTACGAAACAAGGAGTCGTTGAAGGATATGGAGACCGATAATAGTCATAATAATAGCACTAATAATAGCAACATAATGCTGCCACATCCCGTCACCGGAGGCACACATCTCATGTGATGACCGAGCTGTGTTCATCCTCCGTGGCGCTTCACTAAATCACTGGTTCATTAGAATGATCCGTGCAGAAACACCGACGCAGTATCTCCAGGAGGAAGCTTTGCTCTGCTCCACGACGTCTGAAGTTGCTCACATTTTCTGGGAATAACAGCAACTCCATTCTGCATTTTGTTCCAGAGTTACCGCAGTGATTTATGATGTTTGGCCCATTATGTGACGCGCACAGCGTATTACACATCATAAGCGCGACGATGCTGCAACAGGCTGTGAGCGTCTCGAGTTCAAAGGCTGCACAAACATCACACACGATGCATTTAGTCTCAGGCACTTTTGTTTTATTCTGCACAGGACAAATATTAATCTGGTTTGGTCACATTTGTCTCACATAACCCAACGGTTAATTCATCTTACGTTTCGTAGAAATACGAGCTGTGTGTATTAGAGATATGAGAAACACACACCGGAGCTCTGCGGTGAAACACGCAAACTCAACGTGACCGAACGTAACATAAAGACAATACATTCCTGTAGTAATCATAGATCAATACAGGACCAATCTTTCACTTCTCAAGTGACAGAAGCCTTCCTCGTGTACAAGGCACAGAAGAAGAAGAGGAGGAGGAAGAAGAGGAAGAGGTGATGCAATTACAGGAAATAAAGGGCAAACTGCTGCCATGATCTTAATTAGACTAAATTGCATTTTTGTTTGCATGCTCACTGAATTAGCCCGAGAAGGTTGATTTGAAGAATCACAGATAATGATTTGATTCTTTGCTCATTAATTGGTGATGATTAATAACAGCAAAAATACCAAAACACAAAGCAGGAACACGTGTGTGAGCTGAACGACCCGCGAGCGTCAGAAGCTCATTCTGCAGGTTCTGAAGCTTTTTTATCAGCTGAACTGTAATCTGTCATGTCCATCCGTTTGTTTTCAGATGAGATTAAGGCTCAAATTATGTCTTAAAGCGAAACACTGCAGCCAAACATCTTTTTAATGCACGCTCAGTTTAGAGAGTTTGGGCTATTCATCACACATCTTCGTGGAAAATCCACATTCAGGAGTTTATTTACTGACTTTGTCTGTTTGTGTCTGTAGATTTCTCCGAAATTCACCAAAAGTGACATCACATAAAGCCTCAGTTGCATATTTAAACATCACATTTCAGAAAGTGTGTGATATAAAAGATGATTGTGTTAATGTGAGTAATGAACTGGAGAAGTTTCATGCTGATATCTATTATTATTATTATACTTTTTACTCTATTCACCTGCAGTGTCTCCCCTTAAAATGACTTAATGCACGAATATGCAGCAACATAGACGACGCTATAATTCTCCAAATCACATAAGAAAGTAGATAAATATTGGCTATGATTTGTCAAGAATTGCCCCGTTTGTGGCATCCCATGAATGCATTGACTCGATATCGTCTGCTTTGTGTTTTGATGCGTTCCAGAGAGCGGCTCTTTTCTACTGACCTTAACCATGACACTTATGAGTGCACAGGGAACCGTGAGCAGAACAATGTTCTCTGTGAACCTGGCGCCCCACAGGGCACCGTTCTGAATGCCGACAACACGCAGCACTTCCTTGAGCCGGAGCTCCTTCTCCAGCACGAGGCCTTTGATGGTCATGCACACGGTGTACATGAAGGCCAGCACCAGGAACATGGGCAGGATGCCTCCGATACTCTGGATGAAGCTGGGTGTGAAAGAAAGCAATCAAGAAGGTGAGGACTGCACATGAGGGACACCGATTGGAGCCGCTTGTGCTTTTTACGATTACATGATGAGAAGAAGAATCTGCATCTCTAATGCATATTTACACGCTGTGAATAAGTGCTATGTACAATATAAGTATATTTTCAGACACGTCACGGCTGTACGATGAAATGAAATGCGAGTCATGGAGATCTATGACACATTGTTCCCTATTTTACAACATTTGAGAGAAATAAAGACAGATTGATAATAAAGATAATGGCCCTAAACAAAGAGAGAATCCACTTTTTACACGCATACTCTATTTTAAAGGTCGCCTGCTGCAATCTTACCTTGCACGTGCTCAGGTTGAATAAGACGGAAGCATTTTTGCAGACACTGAGAATGTTTTCAGCACGTTTATTGTCGCGCTGAGCTCACCTTCATAAAGCTGGTGCATCAGCTCAATCAAGCCGTTTAGTGCTGCACCTCATGCCAGATGATGCATGATGTGATGCCGTTACAACACAATGAGGCGATATTAAACTGGATTCATAATGTCACCAAAATGCCATGTCAATATCTCCTCCCCGCCCAATATAACAAAGTGCTTCCTGCGCTTTATTAGACGGCGAAGGAGAGATATCAAATGGATTTTGACAAAGTATAGATTTCACATATCACTTGTGCTTATGAGGATATAATGCAAGCGAAGCAGCGTCCAGCACCTGCAGTGATACAAGCTTCAAAACACACTTCCAGGACATTTTCATGAAATTCATTTCTCTTTTAATTACGGAGAAGTTTTTCTTTTTGTGGATCACTGCAGCGGGACTCCCCTCAAACATATACTTCCCCTAATTGCTAGTTAGACCTGCAGAAGTGTTTTTTTTCCTTCACACGGTGATTTTGAAAAATCGGTAAATGTTTTTCCTCTCAAACTAATCTTTCTATTATCTAGCTGTCACAGCTTTCATTTCATTTTCAGTCTGTTGCAAACTAACAGCACGGAGAGTTTTGTCAATAAGTCGACTGATGATGAAAGCGTTGGAGGCTCTTGCAAACACCCCAACGAGAAGTTTTATCCACCGAGAGCGTCGAGGAAGTTCAGCTCCACGAGCTTGAATGAGACACACGCTTGTTTTCGAGGACACTTCCCTGGCACTCGCGGGATGGATCGCTTTCAAACGAGGCCTTGATAAGCAACGAGAAAGGCTCGGATGACACAAGAGTTTCGACGAGTTCACACCCAGAGTAACTAAAACCACAATCTGATACAAGATTACGTGAAGAAAACTGCCTCTCCGAGCCCACACATTCAAACTTCAAGAGCTTCAAATCAACACACTTCAACAAACAAAGCTAACTCATACATTAGCACCTTTACTCGGGAGGTTAGCAGCCTCAGGTTGTGAAGGCATCCGGCTGAATACTAATGCCGCTATTATTTCCCGAACATCTCTGGAACAGCTGACAGCCTGTGTGAGTTAACTCCTTCTGTGACTTGCAGCATCAGTCATGCACGGCGTGTCTGACACTGACAACCTTGCCACCAGATGCTCTTGAATTATACATTCGCTGATCGATCAAGGGTGCTTAAGTAATAGAAGTCCCCGCAGGTCTGTGTTACGGGGCTCCAGTAACATTGGCAGCCTGACCTAAATTTAGAGAAGCTGGAGGACTGATTCTGGGTAAATGGAGAGATAGTGGAGCTCAGGCTCCCCAGAGGACGGCTTCCACGCTAAAAGAAATGTGAGTAAACACGGCGTCGGGTTCCTCGGCTGGCTGGAAACGAGCACCTTATTGAAAGCAGCAGATTTTATCATCCTATGTGCTCGTTGCCGCTACAAATTATTGCTTCGGGGGAAATGTGCATGTGGTTATGGCATTAAGACTACTTAGAAACATCACACCAACAGCGAGGCAAAGTTTGGGAAAACAGCTTGAGTTTAAAGATTATTATACAAATTTAAAACTCATATATCAGCCATACATTTAGGAGGAAGATGATAAATACTGTAAACCAATGAAAGTGACGCAGTGTGTTCACGACTACGAGGGAAGAATTCTACAACTATTAATAACCAGATGTTAAAAAAAGCGTCATTTGTTCACACAGAAGCGTGTCTCGCGTCAGATCTCGGTATCTTCAGCAGGCGCACTTTCACACCGCTTCACAGAAATATTTGTTTTTATTCAGCCTAAAACAATGTTCCACACAAACTGTTGAGCAAAACACATTAAAAATGTGGATCCAGGGAGTGTAAAACAACCGGAATGAATGTGTAAATTAGTCTGAAATGTCATTCTGCTTGCAAAGGGAAAAGTGTTATTGTGAAACATATTTGACATGAAATCATAAATCCCAGAAGCTTTCCGTGCAGCAGTGATCGTACAGTAGATATCAGGTCTGGAAGAACGTCACGGGGTCAAACGGATGAATTGAAGTCAAGTCTCGGCTTTAATTCAGCGCCCGTTGATCGGCTGCACTCTTTGCATTGTGACCATCAACACACGGCCTGTACTGCACACGTCTGTCCCCCGTTATTCTCTTATACAACATGGATAAACATGTTTGCAAAGCTTGTTGTGGACGTCAGATGTCCCAAATACGCTCGAATATTTCCCCCAGCGAGTACGAGCAGAGCGCACATGGGATTAATTAGCTACTGTACATAAACAATATTCCTTTGGCATCCTGGAGTTGAGTATTGCTGAACGCAGCCTTGGATCTCACGTGGTGCTGTCCTGATGTGGAGCACAGCCTCAGTTTCTAAACAAGAGATGCCTGTGATTCAGCAGAGGCCGCTGATAAAGAGCCAGTGGATGCGCTGTCAGGCCCGCAGGGGTCAAGCTTTATCCCACGCCGTCATCTCACTGTGCACAATGTGAACAGGAAGACAGTGGAAGCTAATGCAGACTGGCTATCTCGCGCTGGAAATGCCAACAGGGTCAGCCGTGCTTGAAGTGGCCCCGATGGCTGCTGGTTCATGGAGTCAGCGAGGAGGAAATGAGGAACGCACAAAGGAAATTATTTCAAAAGGCGCGTGTGATGTTCGGAGAGCTGATCGGTGAGGTCGCTGCAGATAAGACGGCCTCGCTAGTTGAAGTTTATCAGCGAGGTAGAAATGTTGTTTCTGTGAGATAAAAAGGAGGAAAGTCCAAAACAAAGTGAGGATGAGCTCCGCGGTTAACCCGCTCCCTGAGCTGCAGACGAAACGTCTGTGGAGTTGTCAAGTAAAACGATCAAGTACGTCTGAACGCGCGCACGCGTCCGTCTGAACGCGCGCACGCACACGCTCTGTCCTTCCCTCTGGCCGGAGGCGCCACACGGCGTACTACACACTACACGGATGAAAATAATTCCCATCATGCCTCTCTGTGTTGTAGCGCATCTTTCACTCTCAATTATTTATGAACGAAACAGCAGTTTAAGTTTTAATAATTCACAGAAATGCCCAAACGTCTAGGAAACACTAAATGCTGCTGCAGTGCTTCATGGCTCCAATTTATCTTCTGAAATTATTAATCCTTTGTGCTGAAGATGAAACTGAGGAAATGAGCTTCACGTGGCCGTATCACAACAACGAGCTGCAAATGACCACGCGAAGAAACCAGTAATGCTCCACTTCCAGCATGATGCCACCTCGCAAAGTGCTGCGCATTACGAGAAAATGGAGCAATCTGGTGCTGCATTTGGGTTGTTATTGTACTGGAATAAACAGGCTTGGGAAGAAAATGCACAGCAAAAAGCTGCATGTGTGATGTTTTCGAGGGGAGTTTTTGTTCTTTAGTGAACATCCTCCACCGGGCGCAATATTTAGTTCATGCCGAACCAAGAGCAGCCACTTAGGCAGCTAAAAGAAATATGAAATATGTGACTTAAACCAGAATATGAAGCAGACGGAAGGTGCTTCACAAAGAACCGATAGATATATATTATAGAGTCTAAAGTATGAAGTCTTCATGGCACTGATTTGAGCATTCAACACGTCAACATTAGCAGCCCAATATGATGTCATGCTTCTTCCTGCTTTTAGATCACATCATATCATCGTATTTTAAATTACATCCCTGAAACTGCATTTTCCCACGGGGAGAGAATATCTCGTGTCTACTGAAAGGGCGTATTGTGTGGCTGGACTGAAATCTCCCTGGTAATTATCTTTTCTCTTGATGGCATCACTGGGATTTTGCTTTATTAATGGAGATCATAATGTTGTGTGTGGATGGGAGTAATTTCCACAGACTCTGAGGAAATCTGTGCTGCAGAAGATGAAGAGTGATACGCCATGCTTTCTGTCCCTTGGTGAATGATCTAACATGATAGGAGTCAGTGCTATCAAAGGGGACACACACACACACACACACACACACACACACACACACACACACACA
>CALSCE010010667.1:8557324-8569673 GCA_943593645.1 Bovichtus variegatus | reverse complement strand
ATGAGGCTTTTACCTGGTTAAATAAAGATATATATATTAATCTCAATGAGGCTTTTACCTGGTTAAATAAAGGAGATATATATATATATATATATAAATATAAATATATAGTTAACTGTGTTCCCATCTAGCTACTTCCGCAAAAGTCAGTAAATGTTTCTACTTTTCCAGAATACCTTCCAGAGACTGTTAACCGTCGTAAATCTCAGAGTTGCGTGCTGTCTGACGTGCAGCACTACTTTCATAGTTTTAGCAGTGTTTTAGCCATAAATCCTCCTCACTCGCCATCTGCACTGCAGATAATTTGCAGGCGACCCTGCAGCCTTTCCCTCTCTGCCTCCCTTCTCTGTCTATCCTCCTGCATTTGATTTCCACACTACGCTTCACAAATAAGGGAGCATGCAGAAGCATGTGTGAGACTTTCCCTTAATGGAGGGGAGGCTGTCTGCAGCTAATAGGACAGCAGTACGGGATTTATTCTGTTGTTGAATTGAAAAGGTTAAAGCTAAAGTCCACGTCTTCAGAATCACTGCAGTGCAGCTGCTGAGCATAATGTTATCCTGACTGAAAGAAACAATCGCACAATCCATGAAATCCTTTACTTTTCATATGTTTTGGAAAAAAATGGAATTTCTGAATAATTGATCGCGTCCTGGTATGTTTTCGTTTTTACACGTTGCTCTACAGTCTCATGAATTTGAGTTTAAATTCTGCTTTCTACACGACTGTTGTAATTAAATCCTTCATTGATGCGAGTCGGGGTTGAACACTCGAGTTGAATGAGTGTGTGAGGAGACAATTTGTTGCTAAACATGTAGCAGATTGTGAAACAGCCATTTGTCCTGATTAGCTGCCCACATATCCCCTGCTCATTGTTACCCCCACACAGCCATGCACAGTCTGGATCCATTCAGCATGTTTTCTCTGCTCTCCGAGGCTCCAGCACGTGCCGTGGAGATGATGAAGGGGTTACATCATTTAATTAAATTAGTCCTTTTGCAAATGTAATACATGCAAGTCAGTCAATTATCAAGATGTGGGGAGGAAGTGACTTATACTGGGTTGTTCAAGGTTCAGTTAAGATGAATGTTTGGTAAAAATAACAATGGTTTAGTATTGTTGGGAATTAATTATGCCGTTCGACGCACTGTTTATACTCTTTACCTCATGATTCATGCTAAACACATATAATTAGGGGCCTCGTGCCTGCAGGAGCATCGGGGTTGGATCGTGTGGAGGAAGAACATGTTCGGGGCTCTCTCTGAACACTGTTGCCTTTCTGATTGAAGTGACCTTCTCAGTCTTTTAATCAACCTTTGGTAAAAACAAAAAGAGGACAACATGATCACCTTTGCCATGCCGGTCTTTTGATAGCACTCCATTCTCCATTCTCGCTAATGACCTTTTGTGCTCTCGCCTCCGACAGCCAATCCCCTTAATTATGCCCGTGCTTAGATCTCTGATGGATTTAATCTTGTATATTACAAGCCAGTGACCCCAAAATGCAAATGGCTATGAGCCGTTTGTTGAACAGCAGTCTCCCCCCGCCTTTGTCTTTTTGCAAATTAGGTGCCGTATGAAAATCTGAATATCATCAGGCTAAATGAGCCTAATGCAAAGCAGCAACTTATCAAGACAAACGATCTGTCAGTCTGCAAGGCAAATTGCATCATAAATAATCACGCGCCATTGTTTTTGAGGGATAAAGGGGAATAACAAATCCTCCAACTTGTCATCCACATGAAGGGGATACTTTCCTTGATGGAGAGTACTTAACAAAGACGCCGCAGAGTGATTGTTGCTGAGGCCGAGTATTTTCTATACCTATTACTTTTCCAACCATTACTCAGTGGCAACACAACTTGAACACGGAGAACGACCAACGCTTTGTTCTATGAATTTCAGGAAACAGTGACGAGGGCCACAGTCTCCGTCAGCACAGAGTTACATCAGTGACTGTATCCAAGTGACCATCAGGGAGATTAGTACTTTAAAAAGGCCCCTTCATGGAAAGTGCCACTGTGAGGTCAGTGCATCAAGGCGTTTACATGTTCTTCCCCTCACCAGCGTTGGACTTTGACAGCACTGAATCCCACTGCTCCAGGTCGTCTGCCAGCGTACGAGCCTTGCTGAGGATGGATTTGTTCACCAGGAGGATCTGCAGCTCGATCAACAACCCAGCGATTCTTGTTAACCAGAAAAGTACAGAAAGATCAGAAACGGTCCGTCAATGTTACGTTTTAGGTATAATCTGAAATCCCAGCCAAATGATTCTGTTTCATCCCGGTGTACAAGGTCTCTGAAGACAGAAGGGCACCTCCCAGTACGTACATGGAGTTGTTGAAGTTGTTGACTTGGCCTGGCGTCTCCCCCGGTGTCGGAGAGTTCAAACAGGGATTGTCGATGTTACACATCATACCTTGGAGCCAGGGCAGCATGCCAGCCGATGGCATGGCTTTGTTTGGGTAGTGGCCTGCAGGAATAGAGGGAAGACTTGCAGCATGTTATACCTTCTTTCTGGATCCTTCCTCAACATTTTTAATACAAACATTAGCTCTGGGTTCTGAGTTATTATGGAAACACAGCTTTAAATGACTTCCATTAAACATTACAACTGCACTTGTACTCACATTGGCCTTTATAAATGGGCTTGTTGGTGGAGCGCACCCACACCAGTATGAAGAAGAGAAACAGAGGCCAGATCACTTCCACCACCAGCCGCACCTGCACACACGATAAGGCATCATTTGTTTATGAAATACGTGCGTGGAACATATCGTGCCACACATCATTTGCATGGTTTTCTCGCAGGTTAATCTTGTTGTTTCTGCCGGCAGGGACTTTGATGATTATTCTTATTGCACATGATCATAGAAACCTGTAGTGCTGCATGTTCTCAGTTTCTGTTGTCTTTGCGTTTCCCCTCTCCTGCCGATCCATAATGTATTCATTGTTTACTTGTTGGGAAAATGTAAACAACTTATAAATGTATTGTCAAAAAAAAGGTGACATCACTGTTGAAGTCCAGGCGAAGGTGAGTGTACTAAAGGGCGGGAGTTTACTCTTATTGATTGACTGAAATGACCTCCTGAGGCTGTGTGTATCCATGCGAGTGTGTTTACAGTCCGTGTGTTTTTACTCCAGCACTTACGAGATTGATAGAGAAACTGCTTGTGACTCCTGCAGCCATCTCTCTCACACACACACACACACACACACACACACACACACACACACACACACACCTATATAACTACTATACCTCCTCCACACATTTCATCCTCTTCCATACCCGTCTCCAGGTAGCGCCCCATGTGACATGACACCTCAGGGATGGGTGAAGACAGAGACCAACAAAGCTCAAGTTGATGACCTCGAGGCCTAAATTCTTCACGGGGTTGTTTCTCATATTTCGCCCCCTCAGCTGGCCTTGAGGCATACTCTCGAGACAAAGTACCAAGAGCTTAGAGTTTGGAGGTTTTAAGCATATATGTGAGTTATTACCGGTTCGAGCTTCACATTCACCAACACGCTTACAGGCCTATTTCTTTTACCTTTGCTGTCACTGTGGAAACGCCCCAGTAGTGCAGGTTCTTTATACACGAGTCAAGGTAACGCGCCGCTCTGAAAGCGGAGTGCCAAGTAACATTTGTATGACGGTAGATTTCATAATTCAGCAAGAAGTAATATCCAGCAGCGGATGACAATGCTGCAGCTCATCCTGCTTTGACTTTTCCACCCTGCAGACTCCGCCATCCAGGCTTTTAAGCGTCCCCAGACACACCATCGCTCAACAACCCCACCCCCCGCCAGCCCTACACTCCCCCACCGAGCCCCTGTCCGCTGACCCCGACCTGGAGCGACCTGCTGCAAAGTTGCCGTCAGCCAATCCCCTGCTCCCGCTGCAGCAACACCTTCAGACATGGAATGCGATGACTCACATTAAATAATAAGAGAAAACATATATGCTGAGGGCAGGCACAGGTGAGGAAAATACAATAATACATATTGCTTATGATGCCACGCCACCATGGCAACCTTAGAAATTACAGTTTCTGCAGAAAAAAAAAAAGGAGGATTTTATTTGGTTTAGTTCAGCGTAGCGCGAAACGGTTTTATAAGTTTGTTAATGCATTACAGAAAATCACATTGCAAATATTTCAAAGAAACCAGATAGAATTTCAAATTTCAGTCCTGTAATTCCCTGCAGTGCGTGCATGTGTGAGTGTGAGTGTGAGTGTGAGTGTGTGTGTGTGTGTGTGTGTGTGTGTGTGTGGTTCTGTTGAGAGGGAGAATTATCATAATGTATTCCACAGAAAAGGCATGGAGAAGGAACACAGAGATCATGGGGACTCTCAGTATCTGGCTCCCCGGGCATTTGCCATCGGACACCAGCTTCTTTGTGAATAGATAATCTCCTCCTATGAAATTATGTGAAATACTGGACCATAAAATCAGTTTCATGCCTGTTATAAAATCTTAAAATGCTTGGTGAGGCATTCATATAATTGGTCATTAACCTCCACAAGCACCATTGTCCTTGCTAACTCCCACTGGTTTGGTTTAATACCAATATTTCATGTTGACATTGGCCAAGTATATTTCACATTCAAAGCACAAAACCACCAGTGTCCCGTCACATATTCCTCCCCCATACAAAGAAAACCCCCCCGTAACAAGGGGAATATTTCCCAGAAACAAGGTTGTACAATTGCAAAAGATTTTTGCCTCGAGTTATTCCTAGAAGGTGTGAACTTTGATGAAAGCAGATTTCTTTTTTTGTGAAGATGTCTTTTGTTCTACTCTGGCAACAGGCGCACTGCTCAACTCGAACCCCCAACAAAACAAGTGGGTGGATGCGACTCCAGTCATCACCGCCGCGGCGAGAATCAAAGCACACAGCTCGTTGTAGCAGCTGTATCCGCCGCACAATGACTCATCAGGAGAACTAGATTCCACGACAACTTGTTGTGACCCTTGAAATGCAGCTGCGACACATCTTCCCTGTGCATGCGACCTCTTGGACAGTGTGGGAGACATCAGAGGCCATAAAGGGCGTCATATATCACTGACTGATCATGTGTGGGCGCTGTCTGTTCCCAGAATAAGGAGGTAATGACCCGGGTTATGGGAACGAGGCGAGGCAAAGAGACTTTAGCCTCCACAGCAGGGTTCAAACGTTGGATTTTTTATTAGTTTTCTTCATCAATGAGATTTGCACAGGCTTGTATTCATATAAAAAAGGCAAAGCCAATATCAATGTTTGAACATCTTAAAGTGAATTGACAAAGTTTGAGACTGATCTGTAAATCTTTTGTATTCAGTAAGTATTTGTGTTTCTGAGGCCTGGATGTGGTTCAAGCTGCAGACATGTTAAAACGTCTGGAACAGTTCAGTGTTTGCATGAGAAACGCAGCCTTTCAGTCGAAAGCACTGAAAGCAGGAGAATTCTTTGTGTTGTTTGTATGTCAGCACTTTAAGCTGCTGACCAACATTTGAAGCATCAAAAGAAATTGAGCTGTGAAATATGGAAGCAGGTAAAATGTTAAAAGTGTCAGTCAGGAGCGTCCGCTGAAGACAGAGTGATCATCACTTCCACTGCGATGACATTGTGGCGCTGAGTTCGTAGGAAGAGTCAGAAAGAGTATTCGCCCTTCAAAGTAAGTATTTAACATTCGTCATCCTCCCCATCTCGTTCCATGAGGCCACAACACATAGATCTCCTGGAATTGAAGGTGACACTGGGAATTGGTCGGCATTAAGGTACGATTGTTCTTGTTCTCCAGTGGGAGAGTTAAAGGCGGCTTACTCCTATAGGAGCCCCTTTTCTTTTTTTTTTTTTTTGTAGTAAATCCCTCCTATTACCTCTGCCGCTCATGAATAACTTAGTCGCCCTTGACAACACACAACCCTGCTGACCAAATTTAGCAGAGATATACGTGGATTTGCAGAAGCGTACCTTTTGTCTCTTCCGGAGAGTGAAGTTCTTCCACAGGAGCAGAGTGAACTGCGTCAGGAGACCCATTACGGCTTATCCCGGCAATATCCTGCCAAAGCGTCGCTATGGCAACTGGCCCACTTAATAAACCCTGGAGGGAATAAAAGGCAGAGTTTGGTTTTAATACAGAGGAGCAATGCATCTTGGGGGAGTGCCACTAATCATTCACTTTCCCGGGCCTTGGGGCTCACGGCGCAGCACCTGTTCTAAGAATTATTATCACCGGCGCTCAGCAAGGCTCAGGACGGGACGCGTCTCAGGACGGGCCACGGACTTTGGAAGAATCTCTATTAAAGTGCTTGTTTTTACTTCATGTGCTGCGTATCAAATTATTAGGTCAAAAGCAAATATCTCTTTTCTTTGCATCTTAAAAAAAGGGGGACGAGGCAGCGTAAAACGGCGCCCGATGTCTCGTTAACCGCGACACATTCTCCGTCACTTAATACTGAATACAGACAGGAACTTTTCACGTGGCCCAGAGATAGTTGTAAAATATTTATTGCAGCTTTTATTAGCCACTGAACACTGATTACACAGATAATAAACAAATAGATCTGCCATGGCATTTTTACACAGCTGCATCAAGTATGACCTTTATTAAAAACTGGCAGTCTCTGCTTTGACTACAGTTCATTCATTCCCTGCCGTGAGCTCCTATTCATGACTACAGGAGCGTTTGGAAGTCTAATTAATTATATTACTTATATATAAGCGAGAGGTTGCCATTTAAATGCGTTCATGTAAAGTGTCCTCTCTGTAAATAAATGTTTCAGCCATGGTCAGGATCATTCATATATTCATGTGGTGCTTCTACATTATTTTCAGCAGATAACCTGCTGAGCACTTCCTTTGTTGAGAATATACGTTACGTTAATACAGATAGTGGTGTCGAATCCATCGCAACACAAACACTTTCACATACATTGAATACATTACATATTATATAATTAAATATACATTTGTCATATCTCAAAAGATACAGTTGATCAAGAATATACTAGAAGATGGAATAACTGCAATAATAGTTATTACCTCTACCAAGCAGGGAGAGAGGGTCTGTCTGTCTGCCCGTCTGTCTGCCTGCCTGACTGCCTGTCTGCCTGCCTGTCTGTCTACAAACAAAAAAGGGCATTTAAATGTTCAAAAACATTCCAAGAATAAAGTTATTAGTTGTAATTATCTCTGGTGTTGCTGTGTTAAAACATGTTGCAGAGCACCTCAGCTGATGTGAGCGTGTGTGTGAGTGTGTGTGTGTGAGAGGGTGAGTGTGTGTGTGTGTGTGTGTGTGGTGGGCCGGGTGGGGATGGGCTTTTTAGCCCAAGGGCAGTCCTGACAAATGTGCCCCTTGTAACGCTCCACTTCCTCTTTGTTCCTCCTCTTTCTGCAGCGCTCCCATCTTCCCTGTGTGTGTTTACATTATTTACTGCGACTTCATGGATGTTTTATTTGCTTCATGTGAAGGTTGAGGCTCTGTCGCTTCCAGATGGACAGATAATCGCTCTGATGGACGCTCAAAGCAGCTCAATAATCTGAGAGAATCACGCCGGGACGTCACCAGAAACCATATATTGTCCCGTAAATAACTGCGATAGTGATGGCGCCACCTGCTGGCAACAGGAAGTCGCTTTAAATGGACTATAGCTGTATTTTATCAATCGATAAATCAAATTATACTAACCTTTCGAACAAATCAAATGGCCTTCAAAGTGCTTTACAAGCGACCGGCAAAAACTAAAGACGTAAAAAGAAGTGAAATGTTAATAAAATGGAAAAAAAAACAAGTAATAACGATCAATGATTTTTTTAAGCTTCTTTGAGTTTCTGGAAAAGCGCTATACAAGTAAAATGTATTCTTATTATTATTATAACAGTAAAGTGTTAACAAAAACTCAGTGAACTAAATAATTAAAGATAATAAAATAAGTATAAATAATAAAACCATACATTTCTAAAGTCATAAAAGCCAGGTGGGGAAAACATTATGGAACGTTTCAACATTGACCAGAGATTGTTGTAGCTGGAACCAGCATGGCGTGCTCTCCACGTCTGTGGAAGGAGATGCTTGTTATGGAATTGAAGGGAAAAACGGCCAGGGTCTTTACAAAGAGGCCTCGTATACGCACGGACGCTCGACTCCATCAAAGCCTTGTATAATTGAGTGTGTGCTGCATTGGCTTTTAAAACCTGCAATGTGCAGGAGAAGGACAGCTTGGTACCACCTCCACTCTGACATCACGTCAACAACATCTCTAAAAATACACTCAAGATATACATCAAACACGTGTGTGCACGAGTTGTGCTGCCATCTGAGAAAAGAGATGCGACTGTAAAAGATGGTGCGTGTGTGTGTGGAAAAGCCCAGCTCAAGGACTCTTTTTCAATTGTACATCTAAAGAACAGATAACAAGAGAGGGTGTGATTGTGATTTGCATTGCAGTTCTCCAGAGAACAAAAAGCAAACACTGTGAAGAGTGTTTTCCAAATCATTTTAATCTACGACGAGCAGCACAGAGAATAATTGAAGTAAGTTCTTTTCACCACTTGCTGCACTTGTTTGGCCGCCAGGCGCCGGCATCAGCTGTTCACGGTATCATTAGTTCCAAAGAAAGCAGCACGGGAGGGAGAAAGAGACAGTAAGAGAGGACACACCAAGTCCTGATGCAGCAAAGTGCATTATTTCAGGGACAAGAGCCCACAGATATCTGTCAAACAGCACGAGAGCAGAGCGCCGCTCTGGCTCTTTTCTCTCTTTTTAAAAACTCTACCTCCATCCTTCGCTGCTCTACAACCTTTTACAAGTGAGCACTTGTTGTTTTTTTTTTTTTTGCTGATTTCTTTCAGCATGATCATGCTGGTGACTTAATTGCTGTACAATCAGAAGCATGTTCCCCGATCGTGCTGCTTTAGTTCTTTGTACAACAATAACCTCAACTGATTAAACGTTCTAATCAAGAGACATAAAGAGAACTGAGCTATTCTGAATTATAGTGAACAATACAGAAAGAACAGACACCTGCAGCTCTGGGAGAAGTTAGAATAATGTATTTCTTTCCAAAAATAAAAAATAAAAAGTTGTGCAAACTATTTTTACAACATTGTTCAACGATAAATTATTTTCTTCAGCCAGCCAAACGTATGAAAAGTGTTGCAGAATTAATATAGTAGAAAACAATTCAAATCGCAAAAACGTAAATATACGATGAAAACATTAAGATTGATCGATATGAAGATGTATCAGTGTGTATGGAATTCAAACGCTGACCCTGTGTCATAACTGGATCAAATATCTAAAAGTCTACAGCAATGTTTCGATGGCCTCCATTCTTCTCTCTTCATTCACGCTGCTTCTTTCTGAATGTGGCTCGTGTGCACAGTTGTGACCATGAGACTCTGCAGGATCATAAAGCTGCACATTTACTAATTCATCACTACAATGTCATACCATGACATCTGTATGACGTTCATGTCCTAAATAACCCCACAATGCACTGCACTATCAACAGCATGTAGAGCTGCAGGAACCTCTTCTGCAGCTCTACATGACTTTAGTGGTGATGAACCTCACTGGTGCCGACTATCAGCACCTTGTTCTCTTCCCCGTCCCTGTGCCAGCTCTGCCACGCTGACAGGGAGACAGTTTACTGACCCACAGACGGATCTTGGTCTTTTTTTAGACACTCACACTGAATTATCAGCAACATACTGCAGGAATAAGGTCATTCTGAAACACAGTAGAGTACGGACCTCAAAGCTCGAGCCGAACACCATTTGAACATGGCAACAAGTGTCCTTACACAACATTAGACACCATGAGTGATGTAATGACCTGGCATCAGACATACATAACTGGTCTCTGCAGACGCTGGTTCTTATGGGAACATCCTCACGGGAGAGCACACATCATTACCATCATTAGAGATTGTGGCGATTTAATGCATCAAAAAGCATTTTGCTCTATTGTTCCTGACTAAACATTGTGGTAACCCTGGAGGCACAGCAGGATTATCTTCATGCCACAATATATATATATATATATATATATCTTTTATTTTAGATTCCAACCTCATCAGTGTCCACAAATAAATCAAAGCACTTTGAAAGCAGTATTATTTTTGTAGGGCCAATATTGTGGGGGTTCCAGAGCAGTCGAAAGTTTCTCTTCTGTGCGCCGCTCGTTGTTCACAGTCCGATTAGCAACTTGAGAAGCGAGAATCGAGTTGGAGCGGAGAGACGCCCTCAGCCAGAGCGATTCACGAGTAGTTCACACTCAAGTAACAGAGTATCAGCTGATGAAGAAATCACCAGACGATCCAACTCCTCTGTCCTCAGACGAGTGACCCTGACTTACAGAGGTGACCCCGACTTACAGAGGTGATTTACAGAGGTGACCCCGATTTACAGAGGTGACCCCGATTTACAGAGGTGACACTGACTTACAGAGGTGATTTACAGAGGTGACACTGACTTACAGAGGTGACCCCGAATTACAGAGGTGATTTACAGAGGGGACCCTGATTTACAGAGGTGACACAGACTTACAGAGGTGACACAGACTTACAGAGGTGACCCCGACTTACAGAGGTGACCCCGACTTACAGAGGTGACCCCGACTTACAGAGGTGACCCCGACTTACAGAGGTGACTTACAGAGGTGACCCTGATTTACAGAGGTGATTTACAGAGGTGATCCTGACACACACATACTGTAATGACATGCTTGAGAGGACAATGTGGGAACATCACGCTGCTGCACTCCGGTGTACGAGTCCCGGACACCTTCTTCTGAGGAAAACAAATACATGACTTTCCTTCAAAACTGTTTAATTATTTGCTTATTAAATATATCTTTAACCCAGACCCTTTAACGTGAGAATATTCCAGCTGATATTCACATCCTAAAAACGTTCTTTTAACCCAGTTAATGGTTCGTGTCCTTGTGTGTGAGGGAAAGTTATGTATGGCACATAATGCAGCACAAATCTTCCAACTATAACTGGTTAAATTCAGCTTACCATTAAAAATAAGTTTCTACTTCTGTCACTAATTAAACTGTTTTGCTTTTAAATGACAGAGACTTTATGTTGTGATATCGGAGTCTGTCAAAGTGATACGACTGACAGCTAAAGTAGAAGTAATATACTGAAGATCTGGTTAGTGACTGCACTTCCTGGGACAACCTGTCAATCCCTTTTAGCTGCCAATTACTCATTCATTAGAAACTAATGAAAATGAGAAATAAAAAAATTATAGGATACATATGAGCACTTAAAGAATCATTACAACATGTCATTCAAGAAGAAATTGCTTTGCACGTACAGTTTACTGTACACAGGTCCAACAGGTGGCTCTTTACTACTCTTACATCAGGCTCCGGGTAAATCATTAGCACTAGTACGTAGTACAGTCGCTCAGCTGGGGCTAAAGTTCACCGTCTATCCTCCTCGGACTCCACTAACATGTTCTGATATAAGTTTTAAATTCTGCATATGTCGTCAACGATAACCAAACTGACAACTGAGAACTTGATATTCTAAACACAAAAGTTATCCACTGCATTTCCCTTTTAAAAGAGAGTTTCTGAAATGCTTTCCAATAAGATACATTCTCACAGACAGACGGCGTACAGACAGACGGCGTACAAACAGACGGCGGGCCTGAGCTGGAGAGCTACAACAACAAGAGGAGGCAGCATCGCAGGAGGCCTGGATACAAAACATGTGTCCTGTTCGAGGAAGCTAAATGTCAAAAACAACCTACCTCCAAGCTGCTTGGATTTCACCCTCAGCACATCTTCAGGCCTCCGGATGGATCTGCTGGCCCCGATGAGTCAGGCAGAAAGACACATCTCTCGCTGTCTCACACACTCCCTGCCTACCCATAGCCTCTTTCACCTGGAGTCATAAAGTATGCAAATGAGCCGAGCGTGTTGTAGTGACTGTAGCCACAGTGATACTGCAGCCAGGCAGCACGCAGGTGGTGCAGATGGAGCTGCGCCCTGCAGCAGAGCACATACTGTGTGTCTGACGCACCTGATGGGGGAGCAGGGTGAACAGGAGCATCGCCCTACATTTCACTGGCCTTGTTTTGCATTCATGGGCTGTGTAAGTTTGTCTCGTGGGGTCTCACGCTGTAAACTTTGAAATGTAGTCACCTGTTGACTTAGCATCAATTATTCATGAGCTAATTAGCCCTAAAACCAATCCTCACTTGCTTCTTTTAGAAACTAAGTGAAGAGTCAGTTAAAGAGGTCAGAGCCAAGATGGGATGATGGGAAGTGTATTTATTTACTGAGAGACGGAGCTGCAAAGATTAGTCAACTCATCAAATCGACAGAAAAATTAACTATTTTGA
>CALSCE010010667.1:8525293-8535386 GCA_943593645.1 Bovichtus variegatus | reverse complement strand
AGATAGATAGATAGATAGATAGATAGATAGATAGATAGATAGATAGAGAATTGATTATTCCACCGAGGCTGAATTCTGGATTTGAGATACTGTTAAAAAGATGTATTCCCACTGAAGCTAAAATCATAGTTATTTTGTAATGGAGGCAACAATAAGATGAAGCAGTACAATAGCATTTGTTCAATTAAAGCAATGTTCCATGTGAAGCTGCTTTATACTACGTTTTACACATAATTATCAGTTTATAAAATAAGATGCAAGTTTACAAACTACCCATCAATATATAAAAGGAGTTAACATTAAATGCTGCTCAGACATTAATGCACCCTTAATAATAATGACATTATAATGATAAATCACTTTCTGTGGAGCAAATACTTTTGATGTGCATTTCGTTTATAATACTTTTACTTAAAAAGGATTCTGAATTCTTAACCTTGTGTTTTGCTTGAAGTTTTACTGATATTTTCGTATTTTCTTTAGTATGTTCCTTATGTCATACACAAGTAGTGATAATTTATCAAGCATTTATTTATCTGGCCAATTCAAAACTTATACCATAAGATCAACAAAAAGAACATGGATCAAATTATTGAGTTCTGAAGAGATAAAAAAAACATTTTGTTTTGCAGTTCATTACTTATTGATGACACTGGCTGTACGGTTGGTTTTATACTTCCTCCAGTAAAGTCAAATTAAATCACACCCACTGAACTTCAATCCTGCATATAACGAGTGAAATATGCATTTCCTCTTTGTGAAAGCTCCTCGGCCTGAACCATAAACACAAGAAACGGATCTGAGCATTTACTGTTTCCATGAGCTCTTCCACACAGTTGTAGCTGAAGTGTGTTCTCTCGCATTAATAAAAAGGAAGAACCAAAACATTAAGGCGATATACTCCTACTGAAATGAATAAATGCACATTTCATTTTCCTTCACCACAGGCTCGCAGCTGGAGGACTCCATGACATGGATTACAGACGGTTAACCACGGGAATATCTTTGACCGGTGATGCATGTCTGGTTTTTTCCTTTTCTTTGAATTGAACCGGTCAGCTGGCGGTTAATTGGTGTCAGACTATCGAAAGCACAATGAAGGAAAGTGACATCCCTAACAGGCATACAATCAGAGCCTCTTGAACTGCCTGGTGCAGCCCGACTGCGTGCAGCCCATCGCTCCGTTTGCTCCTTGTGTATAAACAAGTCAATTTGCTTCTCCACGGAGCCGGTTGAGCTGTCAAGAAGCTCCTCAAACAGGGATCTATACATGGCTGCACAATGGGAGGGCACACACGCAGGTGCTCTTCTCTTTGCTTTCCACGAGCTTCATTCAGTCTCTGCATAATATCTGTGAAGATTTCAGCACATCGGAGCAAGCAGGCTGCAAGTGCCTCCACTGACAATAAAGAGGACGCAGGGAGAGAAGAGAGTGTGTGTTGGAGTTGAAATGCAAAGTTGCCCACCACTGTGGTTCCCGTCACTCGGAGATACTCTATTATTTATTTGATTCCGTCTCTCACTTCCCATTCACAAGGTCTGGGGCTTTTCATATCACTCACTGTGATGGAATGTACCTATTGTTCCCCCCTGGAGATTAAGCTGCATGAAATGTCAATTTGAAATAAACTGTGAAAAAAGTGATTCAAAATCCAATGCGAGCACTCGGGAGTGAGACGGAGGGGAGGGGACAGGGAGAACCTGGGGACGGGTTGGTTCCAAGATGTCTTCTGATGTGTCTCGTGCAAGGGAAGAGCGAGTGACTGTTAAAGCGCCGTAGAAGCGTCTAAAAGTGTTGGACTGAGCTGCCAAGCAAATCCTTTCCATCCCCCGAGCAAACACAGCCTTGTTGGAAGAAAAGGGTTTCACTCCTGCACGTTTTCTGCGACGGGGAGATTGGACGAAGCAGCACCCAATACATCGTAAAAGTGCCACGGGAAGCTTGGGCGAGGAAGGTTAATGAACCCACCTTTTCCATCATCCCGGTGGGCGTTTTTAACGGGAGAAAAATTAATTACTTGTGACAAATACATCGGTGCTTGGACTGCCAGGCGGCCTGTGAAGAAAAACATTTTTCCAGTGCAGTTATATCAGCCATGGACTTGCCTGATCAGTGCCCTCTGCAGAAACTCCCGTCAACACACGACACACAAAAGCAACGCTGCTGACAAAACATGACAGCCCATAAAAAATGCAAAGTGCACAAGCACAGCGACACTGAAGGCATGCCGTTTGCAGAATAAAACACCGTATGTGCCATTACGTCCGTACTCCCTTGGCGAGGAATGACAGACATTCGTCCTTTTGAGCTCGCAGCTCAGACATCCCTGCATCCTCACACATCTTTTACGCACTGCAGCAAGATGCTCGAAAATGGTAATGAAATAATTAGCTCCCGTCTCTCCCACAAGCATTGCCATGATTAAAATGACATGTTTTAGTACCCCCCTTTAGCAGCATATTGACCCCATTAATCACGCTGCTAAGCGCGTTTCCCTTTCCGGATTGGTCAGTTTGATGAACTGCTCATCGGCTCCATGTGTTGGAGAGTGCCGGGGTCTCAACCAGAATTATTAAGCTAATAAAGAATATTGAGTTTTAATAATTAAGATCATGCTGGCTTATGATTGCATTCATTGTCCTGGGCAGACACCGTGAAGACATGATGTTGCATATAAATGAAGCATTAGCTGTATGACTAAATAAATAAAAAACCTAAATGTTTAAAGATCACCTGATACCCCAGGAGACGGCTATAAACCAGACAAAAGAAGGTGAACTCAGCCCACTGACCATCAACACACTTGTGCATCAGTATATGTGCACGTGGCCCAGTGTCCCGAAGGAGAACATTAATCCTCACCAGATTCATACCTTTGAATAATCCTGGGAGAGAAAAACAGGAAGAGATATGAGCGGAGAAAGACGGGTACAAAAAAGGTGAAGAATTTAATGTGGATGTCAAATCAAAATAAAGCAGAGGAGGTAATTCAACAAGGCTTCAGGCACTGCTGTCATTGAAGGCGCTGAAGTATGGCCACAGCAAGACAATTAAATAGCTATCCATTTCATCTAATGCGAGCATTTGGTGAAGGACTGACAAATTAGAATCCAATGAAGTTTTACTTATTATAGCTGGATGCTTGCCTTTTAATGTCTGAGCGGTGCCACCCTGAACTCACGGACAAATTACCCAGAACACCACAGCAATGAATTATGTATGAAGTGTTACTGGATGACTGTGGCCTTCAGATGAAACTTCCTGAAGAAAAGAGGGAAAAACTTAGAAAGTGACACAAAGCCTCAATTCTAAAAACAAAAAAAACAGCCATTCTGACATTAATACCCAACATATGCAACTCTGAGCGCAGACACTATCTGTCTATAGACCGGTCTGACTACACAGTGATAAACGCCCACCAGGGGAAGAAGGGAAGAAATGTTTCCAAAGGCGGCGACTGAAAGCGAGTTTCTCCGTGTTATTTCATTTTCAGCATGACTGCAGCCTCCACACGTTGAGCATGAAGCACAAAGATGGGGTTGTCGTGCGATGCGGCACAATATACTCTGAAAGCATTTGGCATCAGTGCTTAAGGCTGTACGGAAAAGAACTGCCATGTGTGATCTGCTCCAAATATCAAAAGGTGCCGACACTATAAGAAGACAGCATTAAATGGAAAATTTAAAAAAAACATTGTATTTTTTTTCCTCCCAAACTCTAGAAGGCACCCATCTGCCAGTAGAGATGTAGAGGACTAAATTAGTCTATAATTTCATTGCCAGCGCATCAAACAATCAAAAATGCATTCAAATGTACAATTTAATCAATCCATTTACCTTGAAGGTGGCCCGTTGGGAGGCGCATTAATTGACACTATTTGTGCAGGAATACGACATTAGCGGTGGCATAGATTGCCTTTAAAGCTCTCTTAGTGGGCCATGCATAATTATGGAAACACAGACACAGATGCTCTGGGTGATATGATAGCATCAGAAGGCTCACTTAATTTAATGCAGGCACATCATTTGTCCTATGGGAGCTTTATCCTAATACAGGAGCTTATTGCAGATTTAGTTAGATACTAATTTCAGTCATCACTCACATAAAAGACACTGCCAGAACTTCTGCTGCATAAAGTGGATAGGACATTTACTAAGGCTCAGAGCTGTACATCCAATCTCTTCCCAAAAGGATGGAGGACACGACCTCACTCTCGAAAAGTCTTCAAATCAGTCAATAGCAACGAGAATAATTTATAACTATTAGGGATAATTATTTGCCCCGACACTGTGGATGGTTTATTGTGTAGCAGAGCTACATATTGGATACTTTTAAAAAGCTTTATTGTCCTCTGAGATGAGATGATACCTAGAAAGGCTGAAGTCGCCTTTCTACCCAGCAGGTCATTTGTTGCCTTAAATTGCTCCCAAGACAAGGCCATTCGGTTCACTCGTGTATGATCTACACTGTAGATTCTGCAGGACAGAGGTGGCGCACAGTGGAAGGCTCGGAGACTTGTCTTGGTTAGCCTCTCCGGGGAAGAGAATACCACAACTGTCTGTGGCATCAGAGAAATGAATAGCTGCAAGTCTGAATTGAAATAGGTCTCGGTAAGCTGTGGGGTCATAACTTTAAGTTAGTTTGACTCAAACTCGTATCTCAAGAGACAATGTAAGGTCATGGCAGTGACATGAGAAGGTCCACGGATCAGGTGATGAACTCCACTGATTTACAACACAACTGCATGTTCTGCTGACCCATTACAAACAGGAAGTCCACAAAAACAATAGCCTGAACGTGACATGACAACATGTCCAGGGACAACAGCAAGACATCTACTGTAAAAACAGGAAAAGACATCCGTCATCACAGGACACGAGGATCCCGAAAGTTCACTTTCCAAGATCAGAATATTGAGGATGCATCAAAAGGAAGCAGCGAGATACATCACGAGAAAGACGACATATTCAAACTGTCAGGGAAGCAGAGCGCATTATTAACAACATACTTCAGCAAAGACTCATTCCATCACTTGACAAGTGGCTTGAGCTTTTGATTGCAGTGCGTGAAAATACAAACCCGGCATGAAAAGAGTTCCTGCCGGTGCACATGCTCGGGTTCGAACATACTCCATTGGCACTTTCGATAAACACTGACACGCGTACACAAACAGAAAAGCTTTGAATGTTAATCTGTAGTAAGTAAGTAAAAAGGGTGAACTGAAGAAATATATACAGATCCATTCAAACCCAGACTGGACAGCATTACATCATGTACACAAGAAAGAGTTGAATAACTGCAGATTTAAAATGTTCTTAACTTACCCACACAATCAAAAGAGGCTTTTAAAATGTCACTATTGTTGTAACATGCGTGAGACGTTATTTACTGACTCAAGAGAAGCTACAACATATGCAGCTTCTGCAGGAACAGTAACGAGAGCTCACAGCCAACATACAATCATCGCAGTTACGCACGTAACACACGAGGAAAGATAGTTGAAGCCAATAAATACTCAACGGGTCACAGTAACCTGCATATAGCGCAAGTGAACGTACGGCAGAAATGACCCGCGTGTAAAGAAACAGCTGTAGAAACGTCTCGACTGTGTCGACTAAACAAGCCTTTCGTCTGTAGGCAGCATGAATCATTTACCTAGAATCCTAATGCATTCATATCTAACTGAATGCATGATTAAATAGTTGGATATACCCAACGTATTAAGACTGTTTGAAAGAAAACACAAATCACAACTCTGCAATGCATTTCCAGCACATAGTATATAAACCGTGTAGTGCAGCTCCCTCGATGAATCACCTCTAAAGGCTTGCTACTTACACAAGAGTATAGACTCTCTTCCAAACACACTATTTCATTTAGAAAAACTGCCATTAAGTCTGACATTTCTACAAGCAGACCCTCAGCATAAAAACCTACCATATTACAAACTGGCTTTTCCTCCCTCTCCATCTGCGTGACAGTTCAATTTCCTGTGCAAAGCTTTAATTTGGAGCATCCTCTCCATACTGTATCTGAGATTTAGATCTTACAAGGTCATCCAGAAGAAAGGGCCACGGTGCAGATATTCATCTGCAATGTCATTTCTTATTTTACCCCCCGTGCCGCCGCAAACCAGCAGAACAAAGCTGATTTGCAGGGGCTCACTTTTATCTGTACTCTCTTAAAAACAGCCAGTGGTCTTATATCATTAGACAGCTGCTGGTCAGAGCTGACAGACAGAATGATTCCACAAAAAATATCAAATAAGTAACGGCCAGAAACCTCGTCGATGTCCGTCCCATTGGACCACTTCCTCTCCACAAAGGTGAGATAGGTGAGGAAGAACTAAACACTCCGACAAAACGAGAAGGTCAAAAAAATGCACAAAAGCAACACAATAAACTGTGTAGAGTCTCTTTCACACACACACACACACGCACACACACACACACACACACACACTATTGATTGAGGAATGTGCTTAAAGTAATTGCCTAAGGTCAATCTAGCCAGATAAACTGTTTTCTTGCTTCATTAAAGGAAACCACAACTTCTCCCTCAGTCATTAAATGTGAGTTATTGACTCCCAGTTTCATGACATTTTGATACAAAAGAAAAGAGATTTTAGATAAACTGATTTTGTCCGCTGCCCTTTGTCTTGTAAAAAATGTCTTTATAAAACGTACTCGTCTATAAACATTTATTTTGGCTACGACTCACGGCTTCACACATCACACCTGTGATGAGCAGCAGCTGCAGGTATTTGTTTTTTTATTTGTTTTTTCAAGTCATATTAGTGGAACATCATCTTTTCTTTGATTCCTCCAAAGTAAACGGCCATTTGATTCAGATTTACACGTCTCAAAGAAGACACGAGTGAGTTCCATTCATGAAGTGAAAATCACGTCGGCTCTAGTTTTTGTCAAAGTCACATTACTGTTGCAGAGCCAAGCAGTTCAGTGCAGATTCATCTGGAGCCAGAAAAAAGCACCACTGCATTACTGAAAAACCCCAACACACTGAAGAAAAACAGGCATGGGGTTTCATGTGCTACACTAATGAATGGAAATCAATGGCTGCCCTGAAGGTAAGAGAAACACATTCGGCGAAGTCTGCCATGGGAAACGTTCTGCAATAATTAAGAAGGAAGGATCTGTCATATGTAGTGCAATTGGTTGTAGCAGTAGGTACTAATCACAAAGAGAATTATAAGAATAAACTAATGAATGTACATGTTGTAAATACAACACTCAGCAATGCACCGTCCACACAAGAGTACGACAGCTTTATCTCGACAACAGTTCTGTCCCTGCGCTGTGCAGAAGCTGAATATATTCCACAATGGATGCGTAGTTGATGCTCCGCAGAGCGTCGACGGTGCGTGAAATGTCAGTACAGTCACTGTTCAGTCTGCACAGAAACCTGCTGGGAGGACGGTTTTAAAGCCTCCTGTCTACACATCAGCTCCTGAGACGTGATCAGAAACCAGGCTGAGGACGTCGCTTTCCATCAGAATGTGAGGCCTGAGAGAACGAGTTTAATGAAAGATGAAATGTGGATATTCTGTTGACGGTCTCATAAAAGTATATAGTTTAATACTTTCCCTGCTAAAGTTTCTTTCCAGTCTTTGGAAACAAATTAAGCCAGCGGGTTGGAAAGGCATAATTTAGTTTTAAAAATAATTCATTAAAGCCAGAAACTGTAAAAACAGAAATTATTATATATATTATTTTCAACTGTGCTCTGTGTAGAGGTTCTTAAAATGTAAATTAATAGAGCGCCCAATCTGTTGGTAAAACTTGTGGGAAATGTTGGATGTATACATTCATTGCTTTTCCTCAAATTTTTTATAAAATACATGATCTTAGAAATTTGAGTTATTTCTCTTAATCCTATGTTGCAGTCTGATTCAACATGCACCAATGTAAGATATTCAAACATAAAGTATAACATTTGTTTTTTCTGTAGCGGAAACGTTTGCTTCAGCTGCAGAGTAGATCCGAGTCGAACAGTTTTGTGTCAGTGGCAAAGCCAGAAGCATAAAACAGCATCTCTGAATAATATAAAATAAAAGGTAAATCTGCAGTGGAATATTTGAACCTAAATATGAGATCAGCTCACTTCTGTAGCTATGCAATGCTCTGTATTACCTGCATGTTAAATACATGCTCCCTTTTCCCAAACAGAGTAAAACACGGGACTAATATGAAGACATGAGGCCACATATGAAGCAAACAAGAAAAGACCAAATGTATTTTTCTTGATTTAATGAGCCATTCACATTGGAAGTGTACCGCTCGTGTACTTGGACTTGCATGGCTGGATCTTTAAAGACATATGCTACCGGCAGGACGGAGCAGGTAGCTCTTCACACTGAACTACGCTGCCTGGAATTTACAACGTTTGACTCAGAGAGCCATCGATGGAAATTAAGCCAATTAAGAATGTACAAGGAGAGCCAGGCAATTAGTGATCTGAATGCTTTGTTCACTGGCTGGAATCAAACTACTTAATCATTGCACAAATCCTCCGCCTCTCAGAAACACTCCTCTAATGTGCAGCATGCTATAGCAGATTTACACCAAAGGGTCTACGCCTGTGGTAGCAGCGCAAGCCGTGTAATAAAATGTAGATCGAGTTCAATACAATTATGCCCTGAATAATAAAAAAGAATATCAGCAGCTTTTTCAAGGTTTCAGGAGATTTAAAATCAACTTGAGCCTCCAGTTTCTCTGCTTCTCCAACAAATCCAGACTCAACCGGGCTGCTCAGCGACCCAATTAGGAAACACGGCACTAAACACCTTCGTCGTTTATATCCAACTGTGTACCGCTACATGTTAGCATCCCAGCTCTAACCCGGTGTTGGGAGTAGCATCCAGCCATATCCGGCCCCTGTGATGAAAGCAGATGTGTACACATTAGTGGGAGCATCCCTTTAGGAGAGCTCATTAAAACGCTGGATCACAGCAGCGTCCAATCAACAGTATCCACAGAGAACATGTTTTTATGATCCTAGCGGGAGCTTGTTTGGGGTTTTACGCTCTGAATGTTTCCATGCCGGTCAGGCCGCTCACTCTCCGAAGCCTTATCTTGGGTCTCAATAGCATATTTTGAAAGGAACACTGATTATAATCAAGCAAGGTCAAGAGATTAATGGATCAGTGGGCTCATTAGAGCCACGCACAGTGAAGACACTGTACACTTCACTGTAACACAGACAGGGAAACATGTGCAGCCTCCACATGTGTATGTCTGAAGGTTTTAAGATGCTGGTGGTGCATCTGGAACCGGAGCACCTACCCTGCCGTGACACTATCGCCACAGTCCATCTACGATATGCTGATTCTATCATAATAAAGAAAATTGGCTCAATCCCCGAGGAGAGGGGCCCTAATAGAAAATAATTCTGCCCTTGAAACACTCTGGGCCTGGCTTTGATTAGATGATGCTATCTTTGTTTAGACTTGAGCATCTGGGGCAGGACCGCGTGTTCTCTTATTTAATTAAAATACCATTCCCTGCACTGACAAAGGCTACTTATCTCATCCAAGTGTTCACCCTGGATTTTTTCTCTTAATTCAAAAGATTATCTTTGCGATTGTCCGCAGAGGTGGGATGGATGTATGGAATCTATCGTCCGCCGGCCACCTTGACTGCGAGCCAGACATCGCCGCCGCATGCCATCTGGCCCGGAGACACAACTACTTTACCTTTATCGCACATGTTATCATTCATCTAGGAGTGCGACACCCTTAATGACACAGTCATTATGGCTGTCACAACTTTGCAAGCACAAAATTTGTATCACTGACCCATGAAAAATGACATTTTTCGTGCTTCCACAACAAGTTAGCACTGATACACTGAGTGAAACACAAGCTGTGGACAAACAATATAGTGATGTCATTCATTCATAAGTGGGGCTGAAACAATATTTTCTAAATGTATTGATTGATCAACTGATCCAGAAAATGTCAGAAGGCCGAGGAGATTTATTCACGTTTGGACCAACAGTCCAAAGTCAAAGAAAAGCATAAAATCCTCACTAACCTTAAATCTAACCTTAAATCTAACTAACCTTAAATCTAAC
>CALSCE010010667.1:8510502-8521511 GCA_943593645.1 Bovichtus variegatus | reverse complement strand
ATGAATATATAAACTGTTACAATGAGTCTTATTGTTCCTTATTTAGACTTATTATGAATATATAAACTGTTACAATGAGTCTTATTGTTCTTATTTAGATATTAAATGTGATATAAAGATGTTACTGAATTAAGTGACTACGTCTAGTCTAGTGAACAACGACTGTGAAATAAGAAGCAACATGTGTAAACTGAAGAGGAAGAGTACACCACTTCCTGAAAGGCTGACTGAAGATCTGATTGGAGCAGAAAGGCGCGAGGAGGCGTGGCCTAAGCGTGGCCTAAGGAGCTGGCCCCAGCCAACCAATGGGAGAAGACTATACCCAGAAGCAGGTAGAAGATGTTGTAAACTAGAGATCTGTGAGACAGAGGAACTACTGAAATGTGAAATATATATATTATATATATAATATCATCATCAATAAATACAGTTAATATGAAGACAAGTTTTCTCTTTCTAAATAAAGAACACGACACTTTCCATCATATGCACGGTGGCTTTTTAAAGGTTCAATGTGTAAAGAGCTGCCAGCATTTAAACTTAAACCGTTAAAACAATGCACTAACATTATGAACAGAGTGTGAAGAGGTAACAGTGTGGAAGACGTCTGTGTGTGTGTTGCACAGATATCTCCTGAAGTTAGCATGATGCTAACAGCTAGCAGCACTGCGTGCAGCCTGTAATACCACGTGTTCCTCTAGAGGTGATAGTGAGTCCGTGCAGCTGCAGCCTCAGTACAGAGAGAAGAAGTCCAGTGTCAGAATTACACATTTAACCTAAAGTGTAAATAAAAGCATGTTTGTCAAATGTTTTTGTGACATAAACTGTGAAATATATACAATTCTGACTGTTGTGAGTTCCTATAATATCATTGAATCTCCACCGTAACAACTTCAGTGTGACAGGTTTCAGAAGGTGGTACAAAAAACATATATTGATGTTATTTGGGGATGTCCAAAGTGCTACTTTAAGAGCTTTGATGTCAACACTTACTTTGTGGTGAGCGAGGTCAACAGAAAACCTTCAGCACTAAAGCTTTTCATTCTAAAGTCGGACAGCCTCGCCAGTACAAATCTATGTATACACTTGCGCTAGTCAGAAAATATCCTCCCTTATGTACACAGCGTGAATTAAGGACATGGCTTGACTTCAAGATATCATACACTGACTGCCATCTGCGTCTTTTTACACCACAGTAAACAAATGTGTGGCACTATAAGTGTGGGAAGACCTGCAGTGCTGATTATTCACCGCGGCATTTTGTGCCACGCCAGCACGCCGGCGGCCGGGGTGGCTTATGAGCTTGCATCGCAACTCATTAATAAAGTGGAGAGGGGCCAGAGTCACATCTTCAGCACATTTCATGAACTCGCCCCGGTTTGCAAATGCCATTCAAAGTGATGCAGCGGTGACGGCCGGTGTACACCCAAGTCATATCTCTAAGTGAAGCTCCACGCCGCAGCATACGGGCCAGAGAAAGATTTATTCACCGGTTTTAATCAGAGGAGAGGACGAGACCTCTGTGGAGGATTCTGCTCCCTCACCAAAAACACTGAAGGAATCCTAACTCCCATGATGCACCGCTGCTGCACCACCACACACACTGAGACCAGCGGCAGAACATTAGCCGTCTACGTGTGTGTGTGTAGTTCAAGTATTGTGCTTATCAAAGTCACCTGCTCATCATTTCTTTTGTTCATTTAACATCCACAATGTCATGTTGTAAATAGTTCCCTCAGGAAGCCAAAGACTTCTCTGAACGACGTTTCTCTCAGGAGTCGGCTGACAAGGAGAGTAAATGTTTTTTTTTTCATCGGGTGGGCAACTCCGATGGGACGCTCATGTTGCTCTGCGTCTGCTGGAAGTCAACGCACTAGCTGCTGTGTGTAAGGAGTGCAACACAATCACTCAGGCTTCTTCAATAAGCACCAACAGACACACTTAAAGCTCTTGGAAGAAGCGACATTTGCTCTATAAACGTGCGGTGTCGATGAGACGGCTCCATACGAACAGTACTTTCATTTTCTATCTTCAGTATTTAAAGTCATGTTTCGTGTCAGTTTGTGTACATTCAGTCTAATACTCACTCGCCTTTTTCTCATTTGTTTAGGTCTCCAGCAACTGAAGGTTCACGAGTCTCTAACCGCGTCTGTGTGTCCTTCACTGCAGTCAGTTGATCAGAGCATCAAGTATTAAAGTAGCACAACATGGAAATACTATGAAGTAAAGTACCTCAAAGCTGCACTTGGGTTCAGTACTTGAGTACTTAGTGACTCTCGCAGTCATGTGATGAAGACTATGGCAGTTATCTTGTAAACATGAAGACGTGTGTTTTAGCTGCTGAGGACATATTTACAGGACATACTTACCTCTCTTCCTGTCCCCTGCAGCGTGACGGACGTCTCCTGCTTATCTTACCAAACGCATGTGAAACATACATCATCTGGAAAGAATCCATTGGTTTACGCCAGCAATGATATTGAAATATTTATTACAGCTTATGAAATCACTGCTTCTATTGTAAAGCAGACCAGAGCATACAGAGCACATCCACTGTTGCTGGGCCAAAAGTTATTTGGCACTAAAACGGACAGAGGGCTAATGAGGGATATTAACTGATAATTAAAGAAATGAATTGATCGTTTGCAGGTCCTTCGCCGTTATAAAAGAGTTCCAAGACCCAGACACAACACCAGAACTTTTGTCGTAGCTAAGTGATAAATCTTAGTCAGTAATTTATTTGTTGGCAAACAAGTTTCACTGTTACAACAAATATTAGTTATGAGGTCATTCAACTTGGAAACCATTACAAAAAGGAATAAATAAGAAGCCATAATCATAGCCAATAATAAAACCCTATCTGTGCCACTAAACTTACTTCCATCCTCCTTTTATTACTGTTCATTTAAACAAATAAATAAATATATTTTCTCCACGAGGAAGAAAAACAAAAACACTTCCAGTTTTTCTCACTCAAAAGCTCGTTCTTTAATAAGTAAAACAGCCATCTTTCTTTTTTTGTACAAGTGCCTGGTGCTCATCAATGTTCAATTAGAAGCACAAGCGTTTTCTGAATGCCATTAGAGATGCACTGTGAACCTCTGTGAGGGACACCTCGTCTCCTCAACACAGTGACAAAGAAAAAGCTAAATAAATCCGACGGAAACAGAAAATAGACCTGAAAACAAAGATGAATATGTAGCACAAAAATGCCTGCACGATAAGTGTTTTGTTGTGATGTTTTTTTGTGTTATTTTGCTTCTATTTAGACGGTCATTTCTCTGAAAGTGATAAAAGAGGAAAACAAAAAACAGACTGGTACCAGAAACCCAGAAAGGCCAGCACAACAGAACAAAATTGCTCCTAATCACTACATTTACAGAGACAAAGGGTTTGCTCGGAACAAAAAAAGCATACTATTGTGTGCAATGCTAGTTATCTGTACAATTACATAGAAATATCTCATAATTCTCTTATTAGTTTTTTCTCCCTCCTTTTAACAACTGTTATTACAGTAAACTGAAAGAAAAAAAGAACAGCTATGCTTGAAAGCATACGATCAATAATTCCTTCATGGTAATTGTTCAAAACGCGTGTTTGTGTTGTGTTTTTTTTGTCTTTTTTTTCATTGAAGGGACACTTCAGCAAACAAAATGTGCTGCAACTCACCAAAGAGGAAGAAAATCTTTCAAAAAGTCAATATAGATACAGAAGTATAATAAAATAGTCCTTTTTTAAATCCCCCATTTATTCTGGCGAAGTCTGTAGCTTAGACTTGTATATTTGGGGCTTTGCAGTTCACTTTGACTGTCACACTATATCTCCGAGACCTAAACATCCCGTGTGAGTCATTGTCTCTTTTCACACTGAGACAAAACACGCCAAACCTTACAGAGTTGGAGGGGGGAGGGACACAACATCAACAGATTCCCGCAATGTTTAACCAAATATAGTCACATATGAGCCCCCATACCGAGCAACTACTATCCTGTCTGCGCTCAGGAACAGCGAGGGTGCGGTCGTTTGCGCTGCCTCAGTCTTCGGGGCACAGAATAAAAAGAAAGGCTACCACTGCCAACGACTGATGGAACGAGGGAACGCGGGGAGGAGGACTACGGTAATAGGAGGAGCGCTGGAGGAGCGGGGGGGTGTCGGGCCTATAGGCTGGTGACGAGGTGCGAGGGCTCCGGCTGGGCCTCCTCTGGAGATAGATCCTCTTTGTTTGGGGGCACGATGAAGCCGTCGCTGCTGCCCCGCCCCAGCTGGTAGTAGGAGTGCAGCTGATGGAGGTGGTTACGTGAGCCCAAGTTGGGCATGCTCTTGTAGTAAACGTCGTCCGAGCTGGCCTCTGGGCTCTTGGCGTCCCCGCCGTCTGCAGATTCTGCGGACACGTCGGGCAGGCCGGGCAGCATGGGCATGCTGGTGTAGAGGGAGTCTCTCTGGTGGTTGTGGCCGGGGGACGAGCCCTCGTCCTCCGTGTGCTCGTTCGTGAGTAAGGGGAAGAAACTTTCGCTGTTCTCCTGGGGGATCCTCCTCCGAGACGAGGAGGAGGTGTTGGCGGACGAGAAGGGGTGGTGGGGCAGCGGAAGGGGCGGCGGCGGCGCTGACTGGTGGAGGTGATTGTTAAGGTGGTCCACCGCCTGCAGGGACGGGGGCGGTCTTTGAGGCAGCAGCGGGGCATTGGACTCCTCGCGGATCAACTCCAGGCCCAGGCCCTCGTCGTGGTGCGGACCGAAGGTGGAGTGGTCGTCCAGGCTCAGCGCCACGCTCATGCCCATCCCGTAGCCGCTGTCCTTACCTCCGTTGCTGACGTTGTTCACCAGTTTATTCATGAGGTTCCGGTTGTGCTCGGCCGAGCGCTCGTGGGAGTTGTTGAGGTAGGAGGGGATGTAATTGGAGGTGAGCTCTTTCAGGATCTTCTTCTCCAGGGTGGTCTCCTTGTGGTTATAACCCCGCTCAATGATCTGGACGCAGTCACTCATGTACTCAGCGCTGGCGATGCTGTAGCTGTTGCCATGGTTACCATTCAGTGGTAGAGTATCCATGACACTTGTATCCCGGGCATTGTTCAGGATTCCCTCTGGAATGACAAACATGGGTTGGGGGAGGGGGGGGCAGAGTGGGTGAATGAGAAGGGTGAAATCTGATGGGATGTAATTGCCACAGCTAAATGTCAGCCAGTTTTACAAATACAAATTACACCCATCCAACACTGCAGGGCTTTTATTCTGAAATATGTCCTGACCCTCAAGCACTCTCGGCACGTAATGTCTCACACAAATCTGAGTGCACTTAGTACAGTATTTGGAATAGGTTCATAAAGCACATTATGTACAGTAAAAGCTTATATTCTGCAAAAATGAACACTTACCTTGTTACAAAAATCACAATTTTCTAAATCACAATTTTACTTTTCATTAAGCTTAACTGACTATTCTCTGGCAGTGATGAAAACACTGATATATGAGCGACACGCAACACAAAGCACGGCACGACAACACACAGCTTATGCACTAAATTGAAGCAAGCAAAGACGAAAATCATAGCCATGCATTTCACACTGACAGAGAACACGAACCAGAGCGACAGCTGTAAGGTTGGAGCCCAGCCATATTGTCCCATATGAGCATTGCAATGCAACATTGTGATACTGGGAAAAAAGAATATGTTCACGTCTGCTTTGTCTGTGCGAACATAACTAAGCCTCCCTCTCTCGACGTGAACAGAAACATTGCAGAAGGAAAACTTTCTGTCCTCTCTGTAGCGTGAACATGTACATTTCATATTTGATCAGTTTGACCAAGTCTATGCCATCAGCATCAAAGCAACACTTTTGACGGTAATTCAAAGTACCTCAGACAAGGCCATCCAGCTCGTTAAAAGTGTCGAGCCCACAAGTTTGACCTCTTGAAAATTTGACAATTTTCATTTATGAGACCTTCAAAAAATGTACTGGCTTGATCAAAGTGAAGAGTAAAAGAAAAATAAGTGCATGAACAAAGGCACGAATGTTCAATATTCAGTGAAAAGAATACAGATCCGTTGATATTGATGTGCCTTATGAAATGTTGAGCCGAGTCTGAATGTGCAGTGCGATTGGATTATGTTATTCAGAGGATGGATATTTTAACATCAAGCAGTGTAAACTACAGTAAGCAGTGAGTAAACTGATTTCTACAGGTCTGTTTGAAATGTCTGTCATAGAAATAATGTTATTGCTTCCAAAGGGAATGACATTTTGTTTTCATTGCCCCTTTGTCAGCATCGAGTGCAAAGAAAGTAAAGCCAAAGTCAATTACATTTGATAAGCAATGTTTAGTTTGACTCCCATACTTGTCTCTCTGTAGGGCTCTTTTAGGGACAGCATGAGGGGAAGGAAAGAAGAAAAGAAAACACAATAAGCATAACAGTGACAGGTCGAAGAGAAATGTGCACATACAGTATGCTGATGACGCATCAGGAAAATGTTTCTGGAATGCATTCGCTTTATGTCACCATGCAAATTTGTGCGTACGCACAGAAAGGACCACAACATGTCTGTTAACAAATGTAGAAGAAAAGACTTTTTGCAGAATCCTTCATGTAAAACATGGCAACCGTACTTGAGCGTCATATGCAGCAGTAAATCTTTTGATGCATGAGCATTTTCATCTTTCCGGATATTTCTTTTATATCTATAGCAATGTAAGTAAATTATAGCCACTGTCACAGGCTCCCATGCAGCACTTGTATTGCATACATAAATTATCCCCCGATCAAAGCTCTCTGGGAGTTTCTATCTCAGTTTTACACAAGTTTCTCAGTTTTACACACTCGCATAAATACAGCGAGCTCATATTGACTGCAGAGAGCGGGGATGAAATAATAACAGCCACACTGATCCCACATTAAAGTCAGAGATCTCATCTAATAGTTGTGTTGGTTTTACAGTCCCCCCACCCAAAAAAAATGTACTAAATAATGCGAAAATGCACCACATTTGAAGACATGAATTAGAAATCAGAACTATTTAAATGTGCACTATTTATGCCTTAAAATAAAGAATTATATTCATGAACATATTCAAACACTAAGAGAATGGTGATCCTTTTCAGACTATTCTTTTCTCTGCAATATATATTAATTGCATTTTAAATTTAAATATCAGATCCGATTACATTTATGGCAAACAACAGAGTTTGACAATCCAACAGCAACATAAAAAGAAAGAAATGCTAAAGCAGAGAGACAGAGGACACGGCACACAAGCTCCACAACAACATTAGAGCACATTTAAAATAAATGTAGAGTGGGGATGTATCCGGCTCCCTGCAGGAACACATTCTTCATCGTTGTTACGATGTCTACATCGGCCAAACAGCCGTGTCTGAGTGCGACTTGAGGCCTGATAGGAGCCCAGATACAGCCCCAAAGAAAAACCCCACAGTAGAACAAACCTGTGGGACTTTTGTGACAAAGCTACAGTTTGTTCAATACTAACACACAACATCTAGAGCAGTGTTTTTTTTTTTTTGTTTTCTTTTAAAATCAAAGCCCTGTAAAAACCCTCAAGGGTGAAGACTGGCATTTCAGCTTAGTGCAAGTCCATTACTTTTAACTCTCCAATCATAAAGTTAGTTTCTCTTCCCGGGCAGGGACAAAGATGTGCAGCCTCACAGTTTCTCCAGGACAAGACATGAAAAAAAAAACACTGCCCCAGCACAATGTAAAAGAATGAAAAGAAGCTAGCACACCTTGTGTGTTGTACATGCCCAGAGGGTTGTTATAGACTGCCGATTCCCCAAGCAATGTATTATAGGGATTGTTAGTGCCATGAGGACGTAGGAGTGCATTAGGAATAAGATGGTTAGCCATAGCCCCTGGAGCAGCCAGAGAGAGACAGAGTGAGACAGAAAAAGGTAGGTGGCAGATAAAATGAGGAAGAGACAGAGAGAAAGAGAGAGAACACACATATCAGTTGGGCAGATGCAGCTGAGCAATGACAGCCATTAACATCCAAATGATCACATGATCATTAATGCTACATGAGAGTGGCAGAGCTGAACTGACATGGCTAATGGGACCGATGGAAAGTGTGTTAATTGTATTGTTAATGCCGGCCATTAGTGTTAAGCCTGTTTTTGCGCTCCACATTCAGGCAGCACACTTGTGTTAAAAGAACGTAAATTAGATAACGAGCCAACGCGACACATGTAGCGCTCGACAATCAAACACAAATACACTCGTGACACTGTGGAGGCTTTGATGCTAAAGTAATCATGAATGAATACAAACTAACTCCCTGAGCAGAGGTCGCAGTGATGAGCAAGACACGTGTTTTTACGTTTCAAAGAACAAGAACACAAAAGCAAAACTTGTTCCAAAGAAAGGACTGAAGTGTGCTGGTCTGCGCTAACGTAGCATGTCTAAGCTAACTAGCTTAGTAGCTACAGAGCGTTACTTCCCAGGAGAACATTGTCTTCAGTGTTAGGGGTCACAGGGGGCCAGAGAGAGGGAAAGATGGCGTCACATATCAAGTTAATGTTCAAGTGCAAATCAAAAAGGTCTGGTTGTCTATGTTTGAATGCTCTTTCATGCTTTTAGCTCGTAGAACGTCTTCTTTTATTCCTGACGAAGAACAGAGGAAGGCAAAGTGGAAGCTGTAGTAACTCACAAAGCGAACAGCTGCTAAAAGATGTCACCTGTAGCCACATCCGTCTGTCTGACGCAAATCAAGGACCCGTCGTTTAAAAAGAACTTGTGAGTTTTAAACCTGCATCATTATCGATGTAAGCAGCATGTGTACGGTGCGATGAAGCAGTGGACAGCGGCTCTATTATTACTGATGTTATGAACTAAAGTGCTGTAATATTTTCTTTTCTCCAAAGAGCAAAGTTCACATTTCTTAAGTGCCCTGCTGAGACGACTTGTGAATGAAGTGGCATGTGCTCTCTTTGCTCGTTCTCTATTTATTCCAGGCTCGTCCTCAGACGCTGGCTGCCAGGATCCTGCTCCGATGACTCGTCAGTTTCCCCTCCACATGCCGCCGCCGCCGCAGCGAAGCAACCTTCACAGTCTGAGCCTGTGATGAGCTGCAGATTTAATCTTCAACATTCCCTGATGTTTGTTTTTCTTTGCTGTTGATAAAAATAATTTATTTCCAAGGGTTTGAATACATTATGCGGAATATCAAGTGTGCTGAAAATATTTGTGACTCGCATTCGTTTCCTGTTTACAAGATCTTCTTCCCCTCCTGCCAACATGATATAATGCTAATATTTTTAAAGCAGCACATTCTAAACTTGCATGCATGTGCTTCAAGTATGCACGATGGCAGAGTTAGTAAACATCTTTTATCAATTACATCCTCTGTTTTTATATAAAGCTGCAGGTCTGTATCTTTCCTTATATTTCCTTTGATATCACAATGGGATTCTCCATCTTTACAGAATCTTTTTGAGGGCGATCTAATTGCAGAAATGTTTTCTACCTTGCAGGCGTCTCCTTACTGACATTTAAAAAATAATACTGTTATTATTTCAGGCTGATCTCTCAGCATTAATAAAATGTTTTGTCTGACTTTCGTATACATTGGGTGTGTTATCATTTTGCTTAGAAATCATAATGTTGTTTTGATTTTAAAAAACAGTCATTTTGTTGTTGCTGTTGCTGTTTGTCCTAATTACAGTCTGTTCCATAAACAGCAGCCGCTTTTCAGCTCTGCCCGTCACAGATCCACCACTTATTGTGTCTGATGAATTGGACCACTTCCAAAACCGCACTGATTGTGTGGTGCAGTAATCCAAACTGCTGGGGTAAATTCAACATGCAACGCTATCAAGATGATTGCACGCGTCCACTCCGGAGAGGAACGCAGCAGGACGGTGAGCTGCAGAAACTCATAATTCCTTATGAACAACACGGAAGCAGCCACGCAGACGTGCGATTCTGTCTGCATCTGTTCCTTATAATACTTGAGAAGACAGGGCTGTATGATCGTTTCTAGCTCCGCCTTTTGTAGAAAGATCCTTGCAGGTTTTTCACGCCGACCTCCCACCCCAGTTCAGTCTCCCCACTCTGTGTGTGGTGATGGTGCTAAGCTGAGTGCCTAATTATTGAGATCTTGACACTTCCTCCCTGTGTCGAACATTAATCCATCATTGTAACTCTGCATTAGTGTCGACGCAAGCAGGCGCCCAGGGCGAATTTAGAGAGCAAGCGGTGTGGAAGTGGAGCTGTGATGAGTGTGGAGAGCTGGGGATGGATGGCAGCCAGCGCACTGTTTGCCACTTGATGTCAGATGTAGTCTGCTATCTATTTTCTGTACAACCTGAGAGACTCAGAAGTTAACTCTATTCACTGCGCCACTGTCAGATGCATGATGGTAAAATACTTTTTATTCACGTGTTTCTGAGGGGATTCCACTGAAGGGATTTTTCGGCTGTTGTTCAGCACTTTTCCTGCGTGTCAGTCCCGCTTCACTTTCAAGGCTTTCGCACATTCAGTCAAAAATATAAAGATGTTGTTTTATCTCCCTTATCCCTAAAATGCCCCAAAGCTATAATTTTCATAAACAATTTGATTTGATTACATTTACTTAATAGCGTTTTGTTTTATTTTTTGATTGTTTGGATTAAATGAAACTCTTCTAGTCGAGTCCTGTAAATTACTAGACGGTAGAAATGATTTGTTGATGCTTCTAAATAAAAGATGTGACTAAGAATTTTCTGCAGCAGTATGACACCAAAGAAGGATTTTATCCTTTTCAATCTCTGCCTTGTATTGTTGTACAGTGTAAAGTGTAAAGTGCAAAGTGTAGAGTGTACAGTGTAAAGTGTACGGTGTAAAGTGTAAAGTATACAGTGTGCAGTGTACAGTGCACAGTGTAAAATGTAAAGTGTATAGTGTAAAGTGTACAGTGTACAGTGTAAAGTGTGCAATGTACAGTGTAAAGTGTACAGTGTGCAGTGTACAGTGTACAGTGTACAGTGTAAGGTGTACAATGTGAAGTGTACACTGTAAAGTGTACA
>CALSCE010010667.1:8486336-8502510 GCA_943593645.1 Bovichtus variegatus | reverse complement strand
CAAAGTACTCAAAAACAAGCAGGATTATTTGTAATAAATAAGCTAAAACATGCAAAACCACTCATATGGTCCTTTAATTTTTAACATTTTGCCTCATTATTCCACTGGGTATAAGATGCATTTTAACTGAATGTACGCAAACATATTGCAGCGCCAGATGTCTGGCCTCAAGTTAAGCTGTTTTATCTGAAACTTTAATACATTACAAGCTGAAACTTACCTGAGCAAAAGGGAAATTAATCTCACCCGTAGGTGAAAGTACAGCGAGGTATTTAAACTTTTACAAGTAAACCTGTGAACACCAAAGAAAGTTTGTATCCGAGTTGTATAATCACGATGGTGCCTGAAGCCTTCGTATTATCTGAGAGCAGATAAACAAACAACACGACATGAATATTCATCAGGCGGCGGAAGACAGCAGCGGGTCAGCCGTCACATCGTCTCCTGGCCTTTTGCCGTGTTCTTCAGAAAAAGACGGAGAAGCCGCTTGACCGTGACCCCGCCCGACACCCTTTCAGCTTCAGGTGCTCGCGTTGGGTGTTCACTAAGTGGCTTTAATGAGGTTTCAAAATATGAAAAGGGAAAGGCGAGAAAGAGTGGATTGCTCTGGAACACCGGCTTGAACGCAGAGCAACGCGCAGGCGCTGCTCTTTCATTAAGCTGAAGGAACAGTCGCAGCAGACACAATCCGGCCGTCACACATTGAGACATTGTTTCCATCTGGAGCAGAGCGTCACGAGGAGCGCTATTTCTGGCTTTAATGGATATCTGGCTGATCCGAGTGCTCTTACTTGATGTTGTCCAGGCAACCGGAGTCTGGTTTCAAGATGGCCGTGTGATGGAACATCTTGTAGAGCGCGATGCCGAGGAAGATCACATTGAGCTGAGGGACAGACAGACGGAGAGGGACAGGGTAAATGTTTGCATTTGTTTTAACGCAGAGCGCTTGCAGCACAGAGCTGCAGCCACACTCGGTTTCACACAAACTTCCTATGAAACCTATTATAGAGTTACGAGAGAGCTGCAAGTCTGAGGCAGCCTTCGCGTCTGACTCCGTCACGCTGAGAGACAACCACTGGGAATAACTGCCACTTTCTACATCCAGAGAAAAACATTTTAAATGCTTGAAGAACTTTTGGAATTTTTTTTGTACATTTTTTTCCACAGTTCAGTTCAGTTTTTAAGTTTAAATGCTCATTCCCGGAAAGATAAATACACATAGGTACATAGCTCTACACAGCGATAGTGATAATTAATATTAAGCAAAAAAGACTGAGTTTAAATAAAGAATAATAATAATTACAAAGAAAAACTATGAATAAAAATAAAATATTTAAAAAACTGAAATAAAAGAGATAGCGGTAAGAAATAATGAATTAAAACATGAGGTATGTATAAATAAGTAAATAAAAAAAACACACTTTACACTAAAAGAGAAAAGAACAATATCATAAACTATTGTATGACTTTCATCTTTTCTAACATCATGTTCCCTGCTGTGTAATAATATTACATAGTCAAAAACAAACTGAAATCTCACACAATATGAAGCTTTTCTGCCTGTTTCTGGGGACAAACGCAAAACAAAGCCTTATATAATTAGAATAAATGAAAAACTTGATGTTTACACATTCCTTCACACTAAAGACAAAAGGAAATACACTCCCAGCTTCCTTTTTAATGCAACTTCCTGCTCTGTGCATTAAAAACAAACAAATAAAACAATAATCACATGTTTAGCACATCTCATGTTTTGCGCCTGTGTTTGCCAATTAGTCATAAAATCATAAAAACGCCTCGTTATCTCGTTGTTTTCTCAGTCATCACAAAAGTCCATAATGAGTCAAATCTTCTTCTTTTCAGAAGGGCTCCTCAGAAATTAACGCAATTAGTAATCTTACACGGCGGTACAGTTGACATGAAGCTAATATGAGGAGTGTTTTATAAAAAAGCAACATTCTAAATGCTTAAAATGCATCAGAAGTTCATTTACGGATCCAGATATTTATTCTGACTGACAGCACAACTCATAACGTAAGAGTCAGTCCATCACATAATAACCTAAAGCGACAAAGTTATTACACTATTGGTTGAGAAACGTTATTAAATTCTAGGTGACTTAATACATTATGGATTTTTATTACATTGAGCGGTGAAAATAATGACGTTATTGACGGTTATTAAACTATTGGCTGCTACATTAGTGTGAGCTGAAATACTTCACCCTGACATGAGATTTAAAACAGTCGTCTCAATAAAGGAGACGTTTTATCATAACATGGGGGCTGTCCTCGTTGTGAAAGACACAGAAAGTGTGTGTGTGTGTGTGTGTGTGTGTGTCCTCTTTACATGATGCCTGCGAGTCGGAGATGGAAAAGGTAGCGTAGTACGAGTTGGAACGGGAACAAAATCAATCATAATCGCAGTGCGGATTACTCCAACACTGCATACTGAGCAGAGTTCACTCTCTTTCTCTACGTCCACCCCCCCCACCCCCCCGTCGCACCGGCTGAGAAACTGCAATATATTCTCTACACCCCTCATTCGTTGTTCTGGACAGCTCCGTGCCCGGCGGTGCCATATATGCTCAACAGGGCAGGGAGAAGAGGGAGGATAGGAGCGAGAGGAAAGCGATCTCGGTGGAGCATTTAAGCGACGACCCGCAGGCTAAGTAGGGTTAATGAGCAGAAGAGGGGGGGGCACGCTTACCATAATTATCAAGGTTGCCGGTCCTATGAAACTCCAAATGAAGTAGGTGTCCAGACGAAGCCAGCAACTGCAAAGAAGGAGATAGAGTGGGAGGGAAGAAGTGAGGAGGGGGGGGAGAAAGATTTAGGTTATAGCTTCACACTCAGAGGATGTACATCAGGGAGGAGGCTGCAGGGACACGGAGGAAGAGGCAACCAAAACAAAGATGGCTGCAAGGGGCTTGAAGCATCAGGACCATCAGGAGGAAGGTTGACAGCAGTAATGACGGTGCACGGAAACTAGAACTACGTCACATCTCCATCCTCTGTGTCATTTAATCCTCAGACTTGTATGTGAAATGGTCATAATTAGCACATGTACGTGTTTTGTGAGGTCAGAGTGAATTTGACCTTTGACCCCCACAACTGAATCAGTTCACCGTTGAGTCCACGTGGACGTGTGTTGCGTTCTCTTTCAATCTGCGGGGTTAAAGCACCAGATTACCAGGACACGTGATACGTTCTGGAGGACTCAGTTCTTCGTTGCTGTGTAAGTGCAGAGGAAATGTATTGACCTCGACACACAAAGTGCTTCACATGTTCACGCTCAACAGCGGCGAGTGATGTCATGATGTCGAGAATTAAATAACACGCTCTTCTGACCTCGCACTTCAAAACAGTGAAGGCAGTCGATTCTCCTTAAAACTAAATAGAGAAGCTACAAAACCCCTGGAAGGTGGAAGTGCTGCTTTGAAATGGCCCCCAAAAAAAAAAAAACCTGATTCATGACCTGTGGTTGAATTATTAATCTTTTAATCTCCGCTGCTGCAGCAGATAGACGCCTCCATTTTTGGCCACTGGAAAATTACAGTTCATGCAGGCGTGTTGTCATTCAGGCTGACGGTGCGGTGACGGGGGGGGTGGGGGTTGAAGTCCATGGGCCACTTTAGAGGAACATGCTGAAGTGCTGGAGACAGAAATGTAAAATGCGTCTGTAAATAAGGCTCTCTGCCTGCATGTGAGTTCTGATGAGCAATGATTATATGATGAACGCTATTGTGGGCGCATTATCCCGGATGATGAAAAACTGTATTTACGGCTCCGCTGTACAGCCTACACATTTTTAATTCAGGCTAAAAAGCTCTACTGACTGCGAAGGACACGTTTGTCACCAAAGCAGTGTCAGACAGACAAGAGAATACAGTACGAGAAGTGACGGACTAAACCTTTGTTGTTCCTCCCGCTCACTGATATCAATGGCTGAGAGGAGGCGACACAGAAAAACACATATGGATGCATAAAGAAGTGAACAAGTGCAAACAAAAGATGCACAACGTGCAGAGAACTCTGGCGGCTCATCAAAGCAAAGCTCCCAACGTCGCGGTTAGAAATGATGCTGAAGGTTCTCATTGTTCGTCGCCGTCTTCAGATCATAGAAAGATTTAAAGACATGGTGGGCGGCGGGAGCTGCGGGCTGCTTCTGCTTCTCCACTTGTGTCACGGTTGTGTTTATCTGGAGGAGCTCATTTGGTTTCATCTCTGGTGTGCTACTTTGTGCACTATTCCATTAGTAATCAAGCGATAAAAACTATAAATGTGTGCCAGTCAAAACACCAGTCACCTCAGTGCCAGCTCAATTCTGGCACTGAGGTGGCACCAATCTGCAGAGATCTGAGGTCCTTTGAGCCGCGGCAGACAATCTGATGACCAAGCGAGTGAAGCGACGTGAAATGACTGAAGTCTTGAAGCACATTTTGTCTTCAGCAATAACCTTTAAAGGGACAGTTCACCCCGAATCAACATGTTGTTCCCCTTCCTACAGTGCTAATCTGCACAGCACTAATACAGATATAGTTCTGGAGTGAGTACTGCAGATATGGACCTGAAGAAGAAGAAGGAGGAGGAGGAGGAGGAGGAGGAGGAGGAGGAGGAGGAGGAGGAGGAGACGCTAACTAGTGAAGAAGCCTTTAACACATGTGACCGTGAGGAAAACAAAGAAAAATATGAGAGAAACTACAAATAAAACCTGCTTTCAAAATATGACATTTTTGTTGAATTATCTTGTATTACAGTTTATTTACCAAACTAAATAAAAAGCCATATTGAACACAGCTCACAGGGTCAACTGGCAGTAAGTCTGTCCAGAAGTCAAAACACAGGTTTCAGCAGCCTGAATCAAAACAACTTTCTTATAAAACATTTAAGAGAAAATGAACGTGTTTGTAGCTCGAGGGAACAAAGCGTTGTACAACGTGGAGACAGGTGAAGTCCATTTGTTTACAAAGCTCACAGAAACAACACGCGGCCTGAACCTCGGAGATCACAGCGCGTGATGTATCACTTTCATTAAGCCCTCGCCGCCTTCACTGCACTGCAGAAGAGCTGCCTTGCTAACGGGCCCATTGACAGTCATCCTTCCCGGGTTCAGAGTTCCCCGTTGGATCACACTTTGAACATGTGACTTCACGCGCTCGCTGACCTTGAGGCCGCTGCAGCCGCTTTAACGTGCTCACTCATGACGAGCCACTGACTGACTCCATTCCTGCTCCAAGTGAGACCACCATCATAACGCTGCTACGGTCGCAGATCTCAATTTACAGCGTGACGGCGTGCCCCCCCCGACACACACACCTATTGCTATTCACCCCTCGTCCCTTCCCTCATCCTTCAGTGGCTGCGTATAATTGTTCCACCGGTGGCAGGCTTTAATTATTCACATGATGCCAAGGCTCAGGCGGTGGCAGCTATCACCTCATCCATCACCAAGAACTATGGCTACCAGTAGCATTGTGTGTGTGCGCGTGTGTGTGTGCGTGTGTGTGTGTGTGTGTGTCATCTATGATAAACATCTTGGAAGCAAACTGCTGATGCTGGTCTTCATTATTTTCAGATGGCTGAGAGATTAACTCAAGAGGAATGGAGGCGATCCTCTGCTTGGCATTACACTGCTTTATAGAGCACTTTGTATTTGAGAGGAAAGAGCTTATGTAGCTTCTGTAGGAAACACAAAAAGGCAGTCTCTGTCTCTGCTCCCATCTTTTTGTTAATCTCCTGTCTCGTTCTCTCTCTTTCTCTCTCTATCTCCCAGTTCATAGTCCCCCCCCATCCCCCCCTCCTCCCCCCCCCCCCCCCCCCCCCCCCCCTTCTGAAACTCTCCATGGCCGCGCTGTATTTGTGCATCCTGTAATGCTGAAGACATAAACCCCAGCAGCCATTCATCCAGCAATACTATCTCCTGAAGTTGGCATTTTTCACTGTCGGAAACCACGTCAATTCAGCAGCTTGAGTCCCCGTTCTGCTTCATTAAAAGTTGATCTTGAGCAATAGCTATTGGAGCGTTATCTGCAAGATTGTTAAAGCCTCTCAAAGCAACACAAACAGTTGTCAAGATGTTCGCAGGGTGTCTGTGTCTGTAGATACAGAGAGGTGAGAGGAAACTACTCTTTGTGTTCTCCGCAGATCAATCCCCAGATTCTACGTTGTTTTCTAAACCTGCGGCACTAATATATTCTCCGTCATGACATCAACATGGAGTAGCTTTCTTCGGTATCCATGTCCACTTCACATACTTGACTAACTTACTGTCACTGTTCATTTCTGTAACGCTCATTCAGGGTTCGCGGTTTGATGCGATGTTGTTTTTTAAGTTGCACACTTTTAATTGTTAAGAATCTTACCAGTGGCACTTGATTGTGTGATTGTACTAATGCAGTGGAGCCCAAGAATAATGCTGAGTGATCTGTCGTGCATCGCGTGCAGAAAGGAAAGCCGGTTCTGCTGCAGCATTCAGACGGATTACTCACACTCGGTCGGTGCCGTAGCTGCGGTAGTCCACTGCGGCAGAAACAGCCACAATTAGCGCGGGGACCCCGTAGCCCACCAGGTAGAAGTAGCGTCTGCGTGAGTGCTCGCTCTCGAAAACCTCCACCAGCATGATGTAGAGCTGCACACCCTCCAGGAACATCCACGTGAACGCTGCCAGGAAGAAGAAGTGCAGCAGGGCAGCGAAGACGGCACAAGCAATCTGTGAAGGTTTATAGAGGCAGACACAAAGAGTGGAGAGAAAGAGGCAGGTGTGAGCTGAAAACATACGGGATTTCCTGCAGGATTAATGTCTCGCTGCAGGGCAGAATATGACTTGCAGAGTGTGACTATAACTGAACAGCAATGTCTGACCTCTGCATGTGCGTCTCCCCCACAGTTAGCATTGCTAAGCTACGTTTGGCTGTGGCTGCAGCGACTGAGCCCATGTGGTCGTGTTTGCAGAGACACGAAGACGCAAAGTCCACAGTCCTGCAACCATTTGGAGCTCAGTGCATTTTATTTGGCGGCCAGGTGCGAGCACATGATGTCGTTACACACTTCCTGAGCTGACTGCGGACGGCATGTATGCACGTGCCCACACACTTTCTAACAATAATAAGATACAGAACTACTTACGTGGATTGATCTAATTATCGGCACAGTTGAACATAACTAGCGTATTTTGTCACTGAAATGGATTCAATTAAATAACTAAAAGGTTGAGTGGACTTTAATTGCAGTCCAGGAGAGTGATCTTAGAGCCGGGCTGTGAATCACTCCCATAAAATGTTATGGAAGGGAAAGGTGGAGCATTATCTTTAACTTCACAGGGAAGTAGCTGCGCAGCTAAACTGTGGCCTGTGAGTTCTGCTCTGACAGTGAGGGTGATATTTAAAAAGCAAAATGTAGATTTGATAGCATGAGGCTGAAATGTAAGGACAGCGAAGCTCTTTCTCTGCGAATGATCTTTAAAATGCAATTGCCTTCTATTTTTTGTCTTTTATTCTTCATTTGAACTTGTTATCATTGTCTGGTTTTATTTCAGTGTTTTTATTCCTGTTTCAACCATGATCCTAATTCACCGCCATGTTCAGAACTGAACTGTAGGGATGCTTGTGATACAAATGTTAACAATGATATGAAATAATAAATGACAGACAATCATTTCGTCATTAGAAGCAGAAATGTCTTGATTGCGAGAAGCTGTAGGTGGAAGAAAGCCCTGCGCCGCCGCGTCGCCATGCACTGACATGTGTCTACAGTGGAAGCACACACACTTGAAGCTGCCAGCATGCCTCCACCTGCTCCCACAGCTGAGCTCTTACAGCAAAGTACTGCCATCCAAACTTAGTTATTATACGAGAAGAGCTTAATGCAGATTAATCTGAAGGGTTTACAAATTGGAAAAGTGCTGCAGGAGGAGCTTGGGGAGTGAATGGATGAATGCATGTCAGCGAGTGTGTGCACTATAAGAGAGAATAAGAGTGACAGTTGTGTTGTGTGTGAGAGTCATTTCAAGTGTGTGTTCTTTGCAACCAGGGGACAAAGAGGGAGTGCGTGTGGAATAAAGAGCTTCCAATTCTGTCCTTTCAGTATTTCATCTCAGTGAGCCTGACTCAAAAAGTTCAGGGCCACCGGCTCTCTGCGGGAAGAACCACGCACAGCACAGCAAGACGCTGAAGGTTCGGCTTCCTCTTGCATCTCTTACATCTCCAGAAGAGAAGATGGAGGCAGTCCTCAGTGGAGGCTAACATGAGCCTGCGACTCTGAGGACTATTCAGGGGAAGATGCAAAGAGAGGAGCATGTCTTCATCTGGACCATTTTAATGCTCCTCTTCCTGACCGGGTGTTTGAAAGACTGCGACCTGAAGAGTTAAAGATCTCACATCCACATTGGGAAAATGTTTCAAGTGTTTCTACTTTTAACGTCACTACACTGTTAGCACATTCCAACACACCGGATCACCAAATGCAATTTGTTTCAAGTCAACATTTGAGAAATGAAGTTGGTTTGACCTTCATTATTCTGGAGAAAACTCTTCTTCATTTTCTTGCCAAGAGTTAGATGAGAAGTCAGAGTATTGATTGCACTCTCACGTTTGAATAGTAAATCCTGTTTCTAGCTGGAGCTGGCAGTAAATTAGCTTAGCTTAGCACAAAGAGTGTAAAAAGTTTAGTATTCAACAGAGATTATGTGCGAGAATAGTTCTAGTAGGAAGCAGATTGTGTTACCTTTGGACAAAGGCCTGCTAGCTATTCCCCCATGTGTCCAGTCTTTATGCTAAGCTAAGCTAACAGGCATATTTACTGAGATGAGTGGTACAGATTTGTACTCTACTACTCATGGTTTCGCAGTACTTTGTGCAGCAGGCAGCCGTGCTAAATAAATCGACACTCCTTGAAGTATCTGACAGCGGCGGTCTTACCGGCTGGTCACCTCGATTGATCCCCACCAGGAACAGAGACTCTGCGATGAACAGGCTGATGCACAGGTTCTTATGGATGGTGTTACGATCGCTCTGCAGGCCGCGGAAGAAGCAGAAGGTGAAGAGGCTGATGAGCAGGCAGACCAGCGACAGGAGGATGCCAACCCAGGTAATGACATCAAGAAGCATGTCATGAACCGGGTCTGTGTTCTGCAAGAGAGGCCAGGTTTCTTATTACTCAACACAGAACCACATTTAGTATTAGACTGAAAGGAAAACGTAATTAGTGTTTGTTTTGTACGGGGATTCAATTGTAAAGCAAAAGAAAAAAAAGAAATCCAAACATGACCGTACAATTAAATCACCATTCAGACCCAGCAGCAACCTTTTCTCTGGGTGTAAAGTGCATTCATCCCAGCGTCCAATAAACCCTGACAGAGCGAGCCGCAGGTGGCAGATATCAATCATGAATTACTCAGTGTGAATCAATCTAAAATGTTTCATTTCGCTGAGGAAACAAGTGGAACATAGTGAGCGGTCCAGAGGGCGGCAGGTGTCTCCGACCAACACAACAGAAATACAATCAAACCACAACATGGTCAATAACTGTCACTGATGCTTTGAGAACATGTTCTCTTTTCAAATCGTAATTTGCAACCACAGCCAGTTTTGGGCTCTAAAAAGCCTTTTGCTTACAATAAATTTGTGGCTTTATGGGAGAGATAAGGATCAACAGTGATTCCTCCGCAGCCATGAAAGAGAATTTACATCAGTCCATAAAAGCCAAGTGCACATAGGGATACTTGGACAGAAGTGGGGAAAGGCAACTTGGCCTAAAACAGCAGAATCTGCAGGATGACGGACTTCTGTGGCCTTAAACAAAGACGAGAAACAACCTCCTGCCAAGAACCTGCCACGGGTAAAAACTGGGGCCTGTTAGGTTTGGAGCTTAATTAGGAATGTGTAATGTGTGGCATCTCGTCACCCATTACAGGCCCTGCGCCTTTCTTGCTTCATCAGCAAACTTCATCAAACTTCCCCAACACAGTGGTTTGTGTACCGCACGAGGTAATGTGATGAAAATACAGATTACAATTTCATTTCTTTCACATTTTCTATGTATGGACATTTTAACGCAGCTGTAACAGTTAGCATGCCAGCAGAGAAATTAGCTTACAATAATGCATAAATGTTGAAATGTAATATAGAAGCGGTTACAACAGACATCTAAAGCAGGGGTCCCCAACCATCGGGCCGTGGACCAGTACCGGGCCGCACAGAAAGAACAAAACTTTTTATTTTTTTGTGTTGGTAATATTTATTGTAAACATTTTTATGTATTATATTATATATATATTACAATCTAATGATAATATAAATAAAGTGCATAATATAAAATTGAATAATTACATTTACATTATATATGTAATAATTAAATAATATGTGTTTGGCACTTTTTTGCTAATTGTCTTGCATGAAGCCGGTCCGTAGTGCAAAAAGGTTGGAGACCGCTGAACTAAATGGTTAAAATTGCTAAAAGTTATGGATAAATAGTTCAAACAGAAAGCTAAAAGTAATGGATAAGGTAGTGGATAAATGGTTAAAATACCCAAGAGTCATCGATAAGTGTTGAAACGTAGAGCTTTTAACATTTAACAAGCACACGGCAGAGGACCAGATGCACAGATTGCCTGTAGAATTCACATCTGGTATGTGGGACCGCACCGTCACCTGACACTTTCCTATCATGCTGCCAGTGGGGAAGAACTTTAAAGAAATCTGCAAACCTTCCCTGCTGGGACTCAAGTACTACGAGTTAGAGTTTGAGTTATGACGTGACGTCTACGTGCTGTTAAGTGTTGACTAATTCCTGTCTATTAGTATGTACATATATTGAAATATATTCAAAGCTTAGACTCTATGCATAGTTTGATCCTCCCTCTCGTGTTCGAGGGTATTTACGTCGGCCTCAGGTCCAACACGAACGTCTTCAGTGTCTCAGGTCCTCGTCTTTTAGGGAGCCGATGGTCCACGGCTGCAAGATGAGAGTTCAGATGGCGTGTTCAGGCGGGCGCGGTCAGGGAGACACTGTGACTACGACTTGAGGAGCCACGTAGGGATCCATCTTCAGGTGAACGTATGATGGAAGGCCTTGTTCAGGATGCATGTCGAGGGAGAGTGGATGTGACTGCATCTCTGTTTTCACTCCTTCTGTTCATGATCTGTTCTCCTTGATCAAGATCTAATAAACCTCCTGCGTACGTCCTCACTTCGGCCTCCATCAGCTCCTTTGGTTCCAGTATTCTGCTCATTAAGAATTTCCTTCAGCCTTATTTTAACACACCAGAACCTGCGCTTGAAGGCAGACGGTGAAACCTCAGCACGTGTGAAAGCCAAGCTGAACTCCTTTAAACTGTGTTTACATCCAGGACTGTGTATTAACTGCCAGAGTGCAGGTTGATATCAGAGGTGTGTACGCAGTCTCGGCCTGCAGCAAATAATGCATGACTCTGAGCTCTAGCGTAGGGCAAACCCAGGGAGATATTTGCTTACGTTGGGAAATAACGCTGAAAACGCACAGTGTGTGTATGTCTCTCAAACAAGCACCTCGTTAAATCCCTGTCAGCACTATTTTCCGCGGGGGCAGGGAGAGAGAGAGACCATCTTTCACCCACTTTCTTTCTTTCCTTCTTGCTCCCCACAGTGAAGTTACAGTGAGGAAACTTGGGGGATGAAGTGTGGTACAAAAGCCTTGTTTAGTGGCAGCTCAGCTAACGCTAGCAGAGAGGGGAACAGATGCTGATCATTAAGGGGCTCTGGTACAATAACAGCCGCAGTGCTCCTCCAGTCTGGGGACAGCGCTCTTTTGATTTTCCTGCCTGATGAGCCGTTGTGTATACGTTGGAGGGGAGGGGGGGCTTGCAAGATGTTATATAGAGCAGACGTCTCTCTGTGTGTGTGTGTGTGTGTGTGTGGTAAGTCAGGCTTACTTTAGAGAGGTGCATACGCAGTGGGTGGCAACAGATGTCGATGTTTGTGTCTGCCTGCTCTGTCGGTGTGTGCTGCATGTGACACAGAAGTCTGTTTTCAGCATTACAAAGGTATTGATGCGGTGGGAGGTGCATTGTGAGGGGACCCGGAGGTCTCACGGGGTAGCGAGCTGTGCAGTGGCTTCAGGCTCCATCCATCACAATCTCACCTTCAATTGGAGAGAGGCCAGGTCAGAGAGAGAAAGAGACAAAGCTATAGAAACAGAGAGAGAGAAGGGCGGGAAGTGTCTACACCTGGGTGATGGATTTACTGAGGAATGATTTCTTTGTTCTGGGAGGTGGATGATGGCTGAAAAACTTTCCCTTTACTTGGATCTCGGCCCGGGCAGGATGGCAAATGATGTTCAGAGCCTCTGCACCTAACCTCGCACCGATGATGGGAATCAGTCCAGGAGTCTCTAAAGTGGCCACACGTCATTTTCTCTGAAATCCACTCGCAGTGTCGCAAGGGCGGCCGACTCATACAGCGTCCGTGTAACCGAGTGGAGCGATTTGTCTTCCAATCTTTCTCTGCTACATTTTTCTCTTATTTCTTAAACACACATATATTTCCTCCCAGACGGAGGCCCGAGGAGATTGGCTTTGCCGCTGATCTGCTAACACGTAACACACAGTAAGGTTTCTGGGCACTCGAGCACTCTGACGAGGAGGAGCTGAGGTGGCAACGAGCGTCGCGCATCGGAGCTGGACAGCACATCATACGCACTTAATTACCAGAACATTCTGTGTCGAAAGGCAAAGTCTCCTGAACCAGTTGTGTGAAAAGCGTAAGAGGGTGAAGTGGTGAAGAGAACCGAGCGTCAACCCTTCATCCCCCAAAGAACCGCTCTCAGCATGGGGCCATGAAGCCAATCCAATTAAAATGCATAAATCTCTCTGTACGCCTCCAGAGCCGGGCTTTGACTCGTGAAATACGGTCCGGCAGGGCAGGCGGTTGAGCTGAGGGGTAGTGGCCCACTGCACGGAGTCATGTGACATGTTCACCTCGGGTATGACCAAGGATTTATGATCTGCACAGGGATGAGGAAGAGTTGCAGAGAGAGCGTATGAATCAGGGGGCCTGGCACATTTGTCACATTTAAAAGGGCTGGGGGAGAGATTCCAGCCTGCATGGCGGGAGTTGACATTCAGCACATGCACCTAATGTCACACTGTGTTCGAAGCTACAATAACTTTGATAGAACGCCCGAGCATGGCGCTCGGTTGTTATGGCACTTAATGTGGTCTCCATCTTCTGCGGCTGGGCCTTAAACAGATTTATTTTGAACTGTCTCTCTAGCTGTACGTACAGCTCCGTGTTTGTATGTGACATCGTGAAATACAAAGCTAACCTTGACTGTCCTTTCTCATCACAGCTACTGTCTGATGGTGCCGTGCTGGAGATGTTCTCTGAAGACAGTGATGAATGTTACCCAAATATCAGCCCCTCCATCATCCAGTGGGATGTGCCATTGATTTATACTTACTGGTGTGTCGGGAAAAGTGGCACTTACCAGTAGCTCAAAGTCTCCCTGGGGCCTATCTGAGCACATGCATCGACTACGTAAATGATGGCCTGGAGGTGGAACCACAGCAGGTCCATATTTCTTGCACTGGGGCTTGTGCTTTTGCCCGTATTTAAGAAATGTGTTCCAATTTCAATGCACACTCGATATCTTCACAAATGGCGGACTTAAATTCAAAGGAAGGGCTTCATTAAAGAGCCTGAGGAGCTTGAAGAACATGTTTGAAGCAGACCCTGGTGACACGACGGCCGTCCATGGTGGGAAGTTACGACATTCATTGAGGTCTATGCAACAAAAAGGTCCCTCTGTGCTCCAGACCCAGCTGACGAACATATATTCAAACCAAGCAGGAGTCCGAAGTCTTCAGGTGCACACTGACGTCGGGAGGTTTAGAAACATCCAGAAGGACAACAGGCTGTGTGGATCAGGAGAAGATTGATGAAGAATATCTATATTAAAAGAAACGTCTGTTGTTTTGGTGCACTGATGATGACGGACTGACATTTCTTTATTTGGATGCTTATAAGTCGGCGAGCTTTGTTTCTAAAGCTTGTAAAGAAAACATCAGGACGGTCTATTTGTGTAGTTTTTAAATAATGGCATCTTGTAAGCCCGGTTGGGCTGGACATAGTATTTATACATGACACAATAAAAAGAATCTAATCAAAGGAATCCATCAATCTATAGCATACGGAGGCCAAATGAAGGCATTTGAAATACTCATTTGGTGTCCTAGTTCAACCCCATCGTTTTAAGTGGAATGAAGTCATTTGATATTTAATACATTTCGAGCCTCTTCAAACACAGTAAATTTCCTTCAGGCTGAGAAACGGGACATCTCGAGGTTACCATCAACAGCGCTCTTCGCAAAGTCACATTCAAGTAAACCCACTCTCACAGCACTTCCTCCAAAAACCCTGTTTGCAATTATTCTTTAAAGATACAGAAGGGACATATAATCTCTCACACACAGCTGCCGTCTGCGACTACGGTTTTAATTTGTTTATGCGACCAACGGCGCTTCTCGGCTCGCCTTTCAGGATCAGTGGAAGGCATCAGCGCGCTGGCTAGATAGCTCCGAATGAGCAAACAAAGGGCTTGAGTGGCGACTCAGGCGGCGGCGACGGCACTCGACGCCCTTGTGATCGCCTGAGTGCCGTTTACCTGATCCCCTGTATCCGACAGATATCCTGCGAGTTGTGCTTCTGAAGAGGAGCAGGCTCGGTTCAGATGTCTGACTTTAATAACTTCTCATGAGCCTGCAACTCGAGAAAGATCTCACATTTGGTAATCTGGTTAAGGGCACCGCAGTAGAAAACCGCAAGGCTGGAAACATCTGTGGGAACATTTTCTAACATTCACAATATGTAAACTAGAAATTATTGTGAGGAACTAATTGACTTCAAACATAATTAATCCCGATGAGACACAGTGTGGAGTTTCTCCACTGCTGACTGTCGAATAATCTCACGCACAGTACATTCTAGTTCAAGGGTTTCTTATGAATGTGGGGGCAAAGTTTCACCTTGCCCAAAGTATATTAGTGCACATTTATGAGTTTTATAGCAAACGTTTGGTCTTACAGGAGTGAAAGTTTATTCAGAAAGAACTACTACTAACGACTGTGGAACATGATTATACATAATGAATGTATAATCATTGCCATTATTTGAGACGGCAATGTATCACATCTTTCTAAATCTTTCTGTATCACATCTTTCCATCATCTAAAAAATTATAATTTTCGCCCATTTCAAATCACCATCAAGGACGAAATGACAGCGGTCATGATGTCACACGCCGCGACATTATGAGGCATTTGGACGCAATCATAACTCGGTGCTAAAAATGTAACACCATAAGCGACAGCAGCGGGTTAAGCGGAACATAAGGATCCCAGAATAGAAAACTATCATTGTTCCACAACAACAAAAGATGAAAGACGACGGCGATGCCGCGCCGAGCATCTGTCCTCCAAAGGAAAATTGTAATTACAGCTCGCCCATCTTCTTTTCTTTCCGGATGCCACGAAGAAATAAACAAGGTTAGAATATAATCTGCTGCTCTGAGGGTAATGAGTAATAACAATGCAGAGATCAGCTATGTCCTGTTGCCATGGATACAAAAACAGATAGTCGCTCCAATTTATGAAATTTCTTTCTCTGCCTCTCTCACTCACACACACACACACACACACACACACGCGCAGACACACACACACACAGACACACTCACACACACATACGCGCAGACACACACGCACACACACACACGCGCAGACACACACACACGCGCAGACACACACACACACACAGACACACACACACGCACAGACACACACACACACACACAGACACACACACACAAACACACGCAGACACACGCAAACACAGACACACACACAGACATACACAAATACACAAACACACACACACACGCACAGACACACACACAGACACACACACAGAGACACACACACACACAGACACACAGACACACACACACACACACAGACACACAGACATACACACACACACTCTCAGTCCATTCACTGTGTTCTCAGATATGACACAGTGACAGTTTCTGACATTCAGTGGCATCTTCCAAGAAGCAGCCTTTTGTAACATCGTGGTGGAAAAGATAAAGAATAAGTGTGTGTGTGTGTGTGTGTGTGTGTGTGTGTGTGGGGGGGGGGGGGGGGG
>CALSCE010010667.1:8458438-8472212 GCA_943593645.1 Bovichtus variegatus | reverse complement strand
CACACACACAGAGACATGCACACACATACACACACACACACACACACGCACACAGAGACACACAGAGAGACACACACACACACACACATACACACACACACACACACGCACACAGAGACACACAGAGAGACACACACACACACATACACACACACACACACACACATACACACACAGGCAGTCGAGCAACTTTGATGTAATTATTCATTATCTGCAGCCCATCTCCCATCACACCGTGTGACATTCAGAGGCAGAGGTTGACTCTCGCTCATTTAAGCAGCTCTTTTTCTTCAGGCACTGACATTTTCTTTCCCTTTGTTCACCACTGCAAGATTTCTTAAAACACTGAAATGATGGTTCTTCAGTGAACGCTTTGATGGACTTGCAGAGGAGGCTGCCGCACTTTTCTGCATGCAGAAGAGACGTAGAAGAAAAGACCAGGGTGGGCTGTTCCCCCCCCATAACTTGATGGATAATTAATAAAGTGTTGTGAATAAAACAAGTGAGGGCAGGGGACGGCAGGGGAGTTTACATTCACTGTAAACTAGGTTTTATTACAGGCCAACAATAAAGTTGACATTCAACACTGGAGCATCATTCGGACATGCAGTGGATTGCCACGTCACTGCGTTGCAGATGATTCATTAGTGTTCATTAACATGCGCAGGGAGGGCCAACTTTGCCTCATTTAAAGCAGAGAATGAAGTTATGATCTCAGACTGAAGAGTTGTCTCCATGCTGGAAGGCAGGTGACTATGTGTTACACACTCTACACATACAATGTCATGCAAAACATGTCTTTTAGTGTTTATAGTCTATAATAATAAACTGTACTCCTGCAGGCTGACATCTAACTGAAGCATCTCTCTGCCTTTGTCCTGTTTCAGCTTCACTGGCTGCATGGAAATGTCTTTACTGTGTTACGAACTTGTGTCCCGGAGGGTCACAGGATGGAGATGTCATTTAGAAAACTCCTCATGTCCGCCAGATCTTTCTTTTCCAGGTATGTTTTAACATTCAAGTTTTGGGAAATACTCTTTAGATTAGAAAGTGTCTGTCAGGTAAATGTGAAGGTAGGACCAGCAGCCAGTTAGCTTAGCATCGATTAAACAAACATTGAATGTTATCCATCATGCATAATGTATTCTTTACTTCTGCACAAAGCCGGGGAAGCTGATTTACTGTTTGTAGTTGTTGTGCTAAGCTAAACTAAGCTAACTGGCTACGGGTGTTAGCTTTGTGTTTAGCTTACAGACATCAGCAAGAAAACAAATAAGTACATTTTCCAAAATGTCAAAACAATTTCTTCAGGTTTAATGTGTGAGATCTGCCAGAATTTAAACTTTAAACAATGAACTAACATTATCAACTGAGCGTGAAGAGGTCAGCCCCGGGGAAACGCCGTGTGAATGTCGGCGTGTGAATGTCGCCGTATAAATGTCGGCCCCACATGAAGATGATCAGACCGCAGAGTTTCCTGAGTTATTGTTGCCCTGCTGACTGACTGACAGGCATCACACAAGACTAAATGGAATAAATTAAAATACTATAAATATGCCAAACTACTACAACTAAAATATAAACCTTAGAGATGTATGGACCCAGTTTAGAGGTGAAATACTGCTTCCTGTTTCTGTGGAGCAGCTGGCTCAGAATTACACATTTAAGCTTTAAGGGAACTTTAAGCTAATCCATCAACAAACTCTCCCAAAAGAAGAAGCGTAATCTGTTCACTAAACTACGAACATGAAAATCCTCAAGTTTTGGATGCTCAGTGACGATGAGTTCTTTGCAATATTTTTGAAATCCCAATTTTTTTTTTTAAAACCCAGCCATGGCTCTGATGCCAAATATACATATGTGATAAGTGCATGTTTACATATTACCCTTCTACCAAACAGAGCCTCTTTAGCTCTACAGTTTACCTACAATCAACCAAAGCCTGCTCAAACATGACTGGTCAACAGTCTCGTCCCTTTGCCTCCAGATTTATATATATATATTTATATATATGTTGATAGATGACCACTGTGATGTGTTAAATATGTGAGTTTGGGACGTGCAGCCATGCAGCAGCCACCGTCCTCCGAGTCTTTGCAGAGTTAAGATGTGCTGCCACTCCATCTGTCACATGTAGCATCTCCAGCAAGCTGCCAGACATCCTTTCAGCTCTTTCACGTCCCCGTGCTGAAAGAGCTGAAAGAGCACAGTATTAAACTACGTCCTGGCTGCCGGTACACAAGGAAACGCTAATCATTAACTGGAGGAATGTTCCACTTGGAACAAGGAAGATGACTGGGCGTGAAAAGCTGCAGTGCACGGGCCATTTATACCAATGCAGAGGGAAGGAAGGGAGAGGTGGACATTAGCGTGCGCTTGGCAGCGGCCCAAGCCGGCCCATGGTGTGTGTGCTGATTGATGAAATGAACTCTGGGTCTGGGAAATTGATTCTGGCTGAGGCTGATCTCCCTCTCGGCCCCCCCCCTCCCTCCCTTTCTGTTCACCAGTTGGTTCCTCTCACTTGTTTTCTCTCACTGACGTTGAAGGCTGAGCTCAAAACGAGGGAGAAGCAACACAAACAGTCTTGTCCTCTGCGTCCTGTATCTGACAAGACGTCTCCTGGCACAGGTGAAGCTGTTGCATCACTTGTGTGTTTCTTTGCCTCTTTCATTTGACCTGCGAGCCAAATCCTCTACTTGTTTGAACATCTCTGCAACCTTCTGTGTGTTGTAAGCGGGAGGTTGTGCCTGTGTGTGTGTGTTACTGAGGGATTACCTTTGTGCTTTTTGTCTTAGGTTTAATCTTACTAGACTTTCATTTGAAACAGACTTTTATTGGAGACATGCCTTTATGTCTAACTTTCACTGTTTCCTAAGTACATTTATTGTATTTGAGAAAGAAGCCTTCCTGCTTTCTCATCTGTTAGCTGTCAAAGCAAAAACTGAACTTCATCCATGTTGACCTGCTGCCTTATTAAATTCAGTCAAGTGTTTATTCCTCAGCACGAACTCCGTCCGTACAATAACAGTCATGTTGGACGTTTTAAAAGAAATACAGCTTGTTTCCTAATTATTTCCATTGACTTTAGTTCAACGTAATTGAGGTAATTCTACAGTACGTATGTGCATTAATAGACAATATAAAGATAATCTAAAAACACTACATGAATTAACATAAACAAAGTGTTTGAGAAATCCTTCCGCTCTTTACTTTGAGGCTCACGCGCATGATGCAGGCAGAACTCTGCACCGCAGGCCAGACGAGGAGCTCGCTGTTTGTGAGGACGTTGTTATCTTCATCTTTCCACAAATTGACTTGAGAGAAATTATACAATCTTGTTACATTCACGAACGAGGAGCCTCCCTCCGTTCCGCCTGCTCTCAGGTCATCCTGCGCCGTGACACTCCCCCCAGTCGTCTGTGCGTGCAAAGGTGTGATTTTAATGAGGGGTCGGAGCTCAATATCCTCCCTCTACCCTGAAGATTCACACTCACTTGGCTCCTACGAAGGCACAAGATATCATTTTGATCTTTTTGTGTGTTGAAAATAGCTGTGTGCATAGCATCGTTTTCTGTAAATTGTGATCCTTCTGCTTGAGGAAGAAGCCATCAGAAGCGAGCGTGCTCGACTTTAGCTCGTTACAACATGGATGGACGTCAATCATAGTAATTGCACCATAAGGTCACTGCCTATAAACAAGCTGCCATTACTGTGACCAAAAGGCACAGGACACTGTTTTCATCATGTTTGTTCAAAATCAAAAAGGCACAACAGAGAAACATTCCTGCAGGGCAAACGCACAACGGAGGGAGGTGATCATGATACGCTTTGTGGTTTATCAAGGTCGAATCCTGTGAACTGGCTTTGACATGTGGCAGATATCGCAGCTCATGAACAATCAAGAAAAGATTCAGAAGTGCTCACAATCAGTGATCGATTCTTCTGTTCCCTGATGATCCTGCATGAAGACCTCTGCACCAGGTGAGTTCAAGTGTCGTCTAGTTGTTTACCACTTAAACAAGAAGAGAATCACTCTTCATCTCATTTAGACATCAACCTCAAGCCCAGGACTTTATTGCGGACCACGTCCTCCTTGAGCACAAACACACCTGCACTCACACAACGTGGCTGAGGTGTGTTTTCTGCAGCGCGTCAGAGCAGAGGGACAGCAGAGGCAGGTGTGCCCCTCATTCGCTTTGTATTCCTCTGCTAATCCCATTTATGTCAACCACCAGGGCCCCATTTGAGAACACATTGCTCAATTTCTCTAATCAATGAAAGTCCCTCAAAGCCTGGCAGCGTGTGCAGTCAATGCCTGTGTTTACCTCAGGCCACAGATGTTGCTCCATTATTCCGCTTCGTCAAGTGAAAGCTCCTCAGTGTTGTTTGAATTTGTCAACCCAGCGAGGGAACAGAGGAGGAGGTGCGCAGCTGAGCAGGGTGTACATGCACCCAGGTGCAGCTGGAAGAGCATACAGATGCATGTGAATCACAAGGGCTTCTGCCTTCTTTAGCCGTGCCGGTGGCGTGGCTCTACAGGTGTCCGTATAGGTCCGTCAGCGCAGACTGAAACATCTCATCAGCTGTCGGATTGTCACGACATTGTGTGTTGGTGAGCAGACGTTCATGGTCGGATGAAGACCGATGACTACGAGTTTGACCGCCAACATCGGCTGATTTGTCAAATAGTTTGACTAAATCCTGATGAACTAGTTTCTCTGTGTTTGGTGTTGATTGCAAAACAATGGCTTGGTCCCCCCTGTGCAGATCCACCAGAGAAACGGTGTCAATGATGTGCTTTTCATTCTTTTGGTGGACAATGGAGGTCTATGGCACAGATTTATACCCTATTTCAGGCTTTGGCTACACAGACAATTCCAATTGTTGGTTTTGGTTGATTGTCTTTCTTTTGGCATGTGTGGACAAAAACAAGGACATAAATAAATAGGATACCACCAGCCCTATCCTATCAGCATCTTGCACTCAAACCCATCCGCACACGTGAGCACGCTCAACCGCATGAAAACATACATTCGAAACATCGCAAAGAGCCTTCTGACACGCCTCAGAGGAAGCAAGGCTTGTGCCTAACATGAGCGCTGCAGAGCGTACAGACAACACAACATCTGTCTGTGATGTGAGGTGCAGCTTTATTGGAGCCATCTGTATGAGAGACAGGGATGTCAACTTATCCCACAGTTCTCTTGTCAAGGTAGAAACTATTCTGATGACTGTTCAAATGTCACCCCAGGGAAAACAAAATCACTCAGTAGTACGAGAAATAGCTGAGGGAAGCGATAGAGATCTCCCTAAATTAGGACACCCATGTATTATGCATCAGGGAGAATCATAACATGCCATGACTTTGGCTGACATAGTAGTTAGAAGTTGACTTGCTGGTGTAATGAGGTCACTTATTTTGGCTCTTAAGCATTTGCTGAGAAATGTAGAAGTGTGTTAGATGCCTGAGAGCCTTATTTTTGACTGATGCGATGCACTTATGTGGGTTATTTCACTGGAAAGCAGTGCTGATGTGATGGTTTAAGGGCGTTTTTAAAATGATGGGGACACCTGATGAAACATTCTCAGCCTCGTGCTCCGGCCAAACATATTTGAGGAGGAACATCATGACATATGCATGCAGGGGACAATGACGACTTTCAGGTCTGATAAAATTGGATAAAATGATGCTCGTGAAATTTGACCCTTTGACTTAACATTAGCATTACCAGAAATATAGCATATGGTGTACACAAACATTTATAGTATATGTATAGTAGATATATTTGGATAGAATTGTGTTTTAATTTCTTTGCCAGTTTTCTCCACTTCAAAAGGTCAAACTTCAACATGGTAAAAATGAAAATGACAGTAGAGTTGCCACAATGAGGGAATGGAGAGGGAGGTACGGGGTGAAGTCTGGTCCAAATACCTGAACATAAAAGCGGCAAGAGCGCTCTCTTTTCTGCAGCTGCAACGCAAAGAAAATGCAAATGTTAGAGAAAGTTCAACATCTCAAACAGCTCCACGTGAAGACATTTCCTCTGCTTGAAGTACAGATTTGAGAGAAGTGAGAAACTCTTTCAACAGTCACTTTCATAAACTGTGTGCAAAGTAGCAAATACATGAATTATAGACGATCTTGTGTGTTAATTAGCACTAAAACAGACATACGAGACGTGTGGGAATACGCCGATGACACTCTTGATTGTGATTTCAAGGTTAGTATTTAACTGAAGTTTTATTTTTGCGAGAACTCAGGAGAGCTATTTACCTTTTGAAACTCCGCCATGATTTAGCAAACCTGAATGACGGGAAATGACAGGAAGCTCGGGCTCAAAGAAACGCAGTTAGCGCTGCATGCAGAGTGGATTATTTTAATTGAGTTCTGAAACAAGCAAGGTAGCCAACAGAGCTACTGTGTGGCTGAACAGCTAGCACCTGCTACCGTGCTAAACTCCATGTAGATTACCTGCAAAGACTTCTATTTCCCCATGAAGGAGCCTCGTGCTCCACATCACAGCCCGCCTTTCTGGAAAGTCTCCCGTCCGTACCGTTAGCCAGCTAACCCTTTGATCATGAAAACCACACTGATCTCACTGTTTGCCAACTCAATCCTTTCATTGTCTGCTGGCAGAGAGCATTGTGCTTCGCTATCAGAAAAAAAATCTTTAATTCGCTTAGCTCTTTGCAGATTGTGTCAAAATGATTGAACTCGGGAGGTAAACATCAGCCACTGCCAGAGCAGGGAACGACTTCTGTGAGCTCGCACTGGCAAAGCAAGTGTGAGCCATACGGCAATAACGCAGTGTTTATTAAAGCACAGGGAATTATAAATCATAAGTAAGCCTCTGACCTCTTCCACAAATGATCCTGGTTTTAAAGGCTTTTTTCATTTCTCTCTACCCGACTGCATTCTTTCTTTGCGCCATTTCTTCATCTGTACAAGACAAACTAAAGACTTCAGCAGCAATCGCAACCACAGCAGTGGCTTCTTAAACGTGGGGTTTTTAATGGGAAACCGTTTTTTCAAGAGGTATTATAAACTCTAGTTGCTCCTCAATGTGAATTTACCCATCTTATTCCCGTGTGAGGCCTGTTGGCCATCTTTACTGCCTCCCCTCTCCAGTGGAGAAAACTGCCACTAAAATCTCGATGGGGACATCTGTGTCTGTTGCGGCAATGAAATAAAAAAGCGTCCCGAAAAAGCTATCTGAGAACAGGTGTTCATGCTCCCCGACAAGCGAAGCTGCTCCTCCAAATTAACGACTGACATTTTAAATTTCACTGATGTTTGCTTTTCTGCTCCGCAGACAGAAAGTATAATTTTAGCTGCTGTTGCCTGAGCGCCGCTCGCTGTGCTCGGCCGTGAGTTGGGGAGTAAATGCATTCGCTTCAGGTTCAGCAAAAATGAAAAAGCCTCACATAGCTTAGATCCAGCCCCCTGTCCCATTAGTAAAAATCAAATGGTGCAAGTGTAGTGCTTTAGACAAGCCTGACATATGGATAACATCTCTTAAACTACATCAAAGTTAATCGATAATACATGATGCTGGAGTTACAGATCAGCCCGAGCTTCCCACTGAAGTGGAAGGTGTGTGTTCGCCTGCACTGGACCGCAGGGAGACGCTGAACATCAGTTTATCTGACAGCGCTAACACGAGAAGAATACCTGCTGTTCGGGTTTCACTGGGCCGAGCTTCTGTGGTACGTAAGCCTCCATTTTGGAAATTCAGAAAGGTTGAGGACTCGAATGAAAACGCAGACTTAAACTGTTTGTTTTTGAATCTGCTCCTTTGCAACGGCGTGCACAAGAGGAATAGATGTCCAGTCCTGCGTCTGCAGCCTGCTGATAGTCCAGGTTGTGTTTGACAGCAGAGAGGATAAGAACAAGACTTTTGATGTCTTCTTTCATTACCTTGTTGAGGCTCCGTGCGGCACTATCTTTGCCGCCTGGCGTGAGGTTCCTGAGCTGCACGTCCAGGAGATCCACCAGCTGAACCATGGCCTTCACCGTGAAGGTGATGTCGCCTCCCTGAAGATTACGCTTGGTTTGTTCTGCCAACTCCCGGGCAATGACTGCCGCCGTCTCTCCGGCTTTCAGCTGTACAACGAGGAGAAGAACTGAAATTAGGGGCGAATTCACAAAAAGCCTCTTTCAACTTGTGAGTGAAGCGTTAGAATATCTGAAGCGGCTGAGATGCATTCCTTATTTATCCTTATGTTCTTTACTGTGGCATGAACACGACCGAACATGACACACTGCAATATACAAATGCGAAGACCCTTAAAATGAGTGTCGTGGAGCCTATGCATTTTCCCCAACCACTGCTATATTGCACAAAATTAATGTGGCGAGACGGTGCTCAGCTGAGAACACTGGGGCCAATATTGTATCTGGAAGCAATTATGAAATCAACTGTTGAGGGAATTTCCCCAGATAGCCTCACACCTTAGTGCAGCTCGGGGCAGACTGTGTACATGTTGGACACACACTCTTGATATTCAGTTTTTCTTTTGTTCGAAAGCTTATGTGATTTTTTGTGTCTTGGGATTTGCAGCAAGCAGAAACATATCAATGATTATTTCCCTTTTGTTTTTGAAAGACTTGGAACAAGGTTTGCTATGTTTTGTTTTTGGAGACCTTTCACATTTTCTTTCTAACTTTACTCGTCCACTTCTTTCCCAAACATTCATTTGTGAACACACACTTCTGTCACAGGCCCCACCCAACATTACAAACGCATCCATTAGTCACATGTATCCTTTAGCTTTGCTTAAAATAGAAGGGAACGTGCCCCGTGGTATTTCTTTCTCAGGGAAAACTTCCTAATATCCAACTTGAGAGCCACGGAGGCATCTGTTTATCTGCTAATGAGGCTCACCACAGACCCTGAAAGGTTTGTTCACAGACTTTGCACAGCTATTTATCCTGGTTTTCAAATTAGAGTCTACATCCCCACCTAGCTCTCTGCAACTAATAATGTGAAGAGGTGACCCTTGATGTCAACCATTTCACAATTTTCATTTTCGAGTGTCTACCTGTCGGGCCTTGTAAATAAATCGGCCTCGTCCAAAAACGTAGAAATGTAGCAAGTTATTATTTTCAGTGCAATGCCATATCTTTTTTTTTTTTTATATTCTGTAGTAAAACACAAGACACCCTAATACCCAAACCTTTGTTACATACATATCCACAATTAAGACACACGAGATGTAACAGTTGGACTGGATCTTGGCAGCTTAAAGTTGCAGTTAACTAAATGCAGAAGCTCCTTTTGGTCGTCGTCTTTCAAAGGTCATTTAGCTTCAAGGTTTTCACTAATAGACAAGGTGCAGGAAGTTGAGCTTTGAAACCGCAGTGCTACTAACTACAACAGATTTACTCCGGCATCACCTGCTATCATCGCCTGTGAGTTTATTAAGCCAATTACGCTGCTTAAATTGGTCCTCACAGAGGTGTATGCAGGGAAACGTGCCTTCGGAAGATGTTTTCGTCTTTTCTCTCGCTGCTCTCGTCTCTTAATGAGGGGAGCTGGGGATGCACAGTAAAGAGCTCTCTCTCTCTCTCTCTTTTGTCTGATGTCATTTCTTTCTCTTTTTATCCCCGACATCGTCCTTTCTCATCGTGTCTATCGAACTATCAGGTAATGAGCAGTGCCACATTGAGGACAATGGCTGGAGCTATAAAATAACAAAGTGCCAGATGGGCATTCTGTGACACGTTGATCTTAATTAAAGTCTTCCTGTCTGCACAGCGACAGGCACACCATTAATAACCCTTTTGGTAAAAGCACATGCATTTCCTGATTGTCACGTCTTTCTGTAGATTTAACATCAGTATCACGTTGTTACTGTTGAATCCACACAACCACATATCAGAACTGCCTCTGCAGCAGGTGAGCCGGCTCAGGTAGTGGAGCTTTGCAGAAATACACCTGATCATTCCTCTCCTTTCTGTTCCTCAACAGCCATATCTGCAAACTGCCGTTTGTTTAATGGGCCGAGCTTGGTGCCGTTGAGTAGATCATGAGTGTTATAACATGCACGCCTCAGGGCCCTACAGTATGAGTTTAAGGGAGAACATTTTCAACATCGCCTGCAATTTATAACCTGGATTCCTGATCCTCACTTGCAGTAACCTTCTCCTCTTTTGATTTGATTCTATTACAGATTTAAACATAGGAGGCTTTAAATGGGGCTTTGCATAATAACCTGCCATAGAGGAGGAAATCCTGAGTGCTTGAGAAGCACGGGATGCAAATAACTGTGGAAAGTGGATTTCCACAGCAGTCCAGTGCTGGTTTTCACTTCACCCTCATCCAGACACACGCAGACACACGCAGACAGACACGCAGACACACACGCAGACACACGCAGACACACACGCAGACACACACGCAGACACACACGCAGACACACACGCAGGCACACGCAGACACACGCAGACACACATGCAGGCACATGCAGACACACGCAGACACACACACAGACACACGCAGACACTCACGCAGACACACGCACATACAGACACACGCAGACACAGGCAGACACACACAGACACAGGCAGACACACATGCAGACACACACAGACACACGCAGGCACACCCACACACACGCAGACACACACACAGACACACACGCAGACACACGCGCACACACTCCAGACACACGCAGACACACACGAGCAGACACACTCCAGACACACGCAGACACACACACAGACACACGCAGACACACGCAGGCACACGCAGACACACACACAGGCACACGCAGACACACGCAGACAAATGCAGACACACACACAGACACACGCAGACACACGCACAAAGACACACACAGGCACACCCACACACACGCAAACACACGCAGACACACACACAGACACACGCAGACACACGCAGACACACACACAGACACACACACAGAAACATGCAGACACACGCGCACACACTCCAGACACACGCAGACACACATGCGCAGACACACTCTAGACACATGCAGACACACACAGACACATGCAGGCACAAGCAGAAATGCACGCAGATGCAGACACACACTCGCAGACACACACGCAGACACACACACGCAGACACACACACGCAGACACACGCGCAGACACACACAGACACACGCAGACATGACCTCCTGATAATCCACAACATTCATTCACTAGCTAAGAAGAGGCCAAACACAAAACATCTCAAGCCATTGTGAGCTGTGGAAATGTTACTGAGTACAGATTAATAAACTGTATGTCCGCAGTGTGGAAGTGACTGGGATCTTTCTTTCATGTGGAAACAAACATCAGAGTTAAGCATTGCAACAACAACAAAAAATAATTGTAAAACAAAATGTAACAAATAAATACACACGTATAAATTTACAGAATAGTTATTCATTCATAAATCGTACACCAGCGACTTGGTAAAAAAAGGAATTGAAATTCTAGAATATAATGTCAATATTATATAAAGATAGAATTGAGTATATATATATATATTTGAGTTAGTATTGGTCCGATATCAGATATCAGACATCAGTTCATCCCTGGATAAAGGGCTGACTTCTTCTAAATTAAGAAATGTGCACATCAAAGAAACATTGAAACTCGTCACTAAATCTTTCTGTGTATTTCTGTTGTCGTATCGTAAAGGAGAAATGATTCACCCTCCAAACAAACCAAATGTTACTTCTTCTGCTTATTATATTGTGCGGCTTGGTACCTTCTGGCTGATGAGGTTGACCCAGGGGGAGGTGCAGTTGCTAAAGTCGGGTCCCTGGGGGTCCCAGTATCCCTCTGGACCCACGCACATGTATGAGGCGACGCCTAGAGAGAGAAGAACAATGACATCAGGAGACAGTGTGTGTGTGTGTGTGTGTGTGTGTGTGTGTGTTTCTTTGGCGCTCCCACATTTTCTCCTTCCTCCTTCCTTTCCCATTATCGTGTGATGGACTGCACAAAGCTTTCAGTCGGGTCACCTAATGCCCAATTCTTCCCAATTTCAAGCCCTTTTCTTATTTGCAAAATAAAACTGCGACATCCCAAAGAAACACAATGATTAATAATGATTAAATTAAATGATGTAGCGAAATGTAATTGGATGGTTTTATCTCACAGTGAGTGAAATGAAGTTGCTTCACTTGAGGCCAGCTGAGCTCGCCCAGACAGTGTGTAGTCATTAAAAGTCAGACAGTGTCTGCGTGTGACAGTTCAACTCCTGCACGAGATAAATACACCAACATCGCTGCCAATTAAGTCTGCCACGGCTGAATTCATCACGGAAGGTCAATTAAGCTGTTTTGGTTCTGATGGCAGTTATGTCAGTCTCACAATGTCCCAGCTGGACGTCAGTACAAACACACCTGCAGATACATAAACAGTTTGACCATCACCATAACCTGACTAATCATAATGAGTACATTCATTAATTCACATTGTGGGGTTTCTTTATGGGAGGTTGTCCTTGTGCTGCGAGGGTCTGAGGACAGAGGGGGTCGTCTCCGGTACAGGCTGTAAAGCCCACTGAGACTAATGTATCATTTGTGATATTGGGCTTTATAAATAAACTTGATTTGATTAAATATGCTTCTATCAAGAAGTACAGTGGGTTTCATTTATGTTCGACCCTCACATGACGTGCATCAGTGTTGAACACCAGCAGAGCTGCACGCTGACATTAAACTGTCCTTGCTTGTGCTTCGACGGAGGCTGTGTTGCACCAGTATTAGCAGATATCAATTTTGATTGACATATAATTTCCTTCCCCAGTCCACCTTGGACAGCCTTATGTTTGATGGGTTTATAAGATAAGGGACTCTGCATGTCCTCCTATATTGAGAGGCAGGGGAAGGAGTGGGAGCGGGAGTCAGAGGGGGAGACAGAATGACAGCGAGCGGAGTGAGGTAGATGGAAACGGAGTTCCAGGAACTTTCAAAGAGCGGCAGAGGAAGCTCACACAGTCGTGTTCGGCTTGGCGGTGTCGTCTGAAGAGCACGGGCTTTGAAGAATGAGGCGAGAGGAGGTGGGGTATGTGTTCCTCTTATCTTGCCATATGACGGCTGTTAGCGAGGTCTCGACGGGTGCTGGTGTCGCCCATTAATGAAGCCTGTGTGTGTGTGTGTGTGTGTGTGTGTGTGTGTGTGTCTGTGCGCTGATTGATGATTTTTCAGCTTCGAGACAGATTTCAAGCGATGCTATCACTCCCCAATTTCTAAAAAAAAATGAATGATGGGAAGTTTCAGAATATTTTGAAGATTACCACCACTGAGAATTTTGCAATTTTAACCCATCTAATTTGCATCACTTCTTGTTTTGGTTTTATTAATGCTAATTATTAATGCAACAATACTGTCTGACAGCAAAACCCCACAATATGAAGGTTTCTGGGTTATCTTTTGGTGAACTTTAAACGTGTATTATCCGATTCATCTCCTCCTTTATGAATCAGACGCGCCCTTCAACCTTATAGCATCAGAGTCTCTTCTTCAAAAAGCCTCATTAAAGTATGAACTGCTGCATGATCAGCACTTAGGTGTTGAGTCTGATGCTTGATAAGCAACAGTCCGATCAAAGCGCCCCGACGTGTCGAGGAACCAATTCATTCATTACTAATTGCACCGACTGTATCCTGAGAGACAGGAAACAAATATGTGTGTGAGGTGCACAAGTTACTAGTTTCCATACAGATGCAATGCTAAGCTATCTTTAGCCTGGCATCAGTGAGTCAGGACTAAAGCGTGAGGAGGGAGGACAGGAAGTGAGGCGAGGAGA
>CALSCE010010667.1:8445938-8455938 GCA_943593645.1 Bovichtus variegatus | reverse complement strand
CCTGACGGACATCTCATCCTGTCATGGTGGTCGTGCCTCCGCTAACGACAGTCAGCAGGACAGACTTCTGAACATCTACCGACCCCATTTTCATGAAACTTGGTGGAAGTGTGCAGCATGGGACAAAGAAGAACCCATTACATTTTAGACAGATTTATAGGGCAGACACACGATTTATGTTTCCCTTTCGTTAACATTTGTGCTGCATTTACGTGGTCACAGAATAATCAGAAAAATGAGTTACGGACTGGAATAACTGGGAACGGCCCGTCATTTAAACCGACACATCTGCTCCATGTTGTTAACACATAACGACCTAAAGCTCATGAACGACTTCCCGACTCTGGAAATGGGACCATCCCAGCAGCACCTGAACGCACCACTGTCCTCGGCGGAGGTCTGCGCTCCCCGAGTGGCTTTCTAGTGACTGTGTGTGATGTGGAAGAAGGCAGCTTGCTGCAGACCCTTTAAATAAGTTCTCATGAGAAAGCACTTTCTCACAGACACACACAACCAGGGCCTTTGCAAAAATGCAATTTAGGGCGGGGGGGGGGGTTCGTTTAATGCAGAGATACAATCAAAATGACAAAAGTGACAAATGTTCCCAATCTTTGTATGAAAGGGGAGCAAAACAAAATGTAATGAGGGTCAATTCTATGTTGGCAGGTGTAATGGACATCTCACATCCAGAGAGCTCAGATAACAGACACCGCGGCTGAAATCCACTATTTCTCTGGATGCTGGATTTGAAAGCAGTGAAATAAAACAGCATGAATTAGTGCCACTGTTTGGGAGCTGCAGAGACGCCTGGAGGCTGTAATGACACAAACCAGGCCACTATCAGCAGTCGATGCATTCAACACTGAACAGCATTCAGCAACAGCCACGATTGATTAAATAGGCGGCAGCAACAGTTCCAGGCTGATGGAGTATTTGTTTTCTATTGCTAACTAAAGATTTTCTTGTGTTTTAAAGACCCGCAGGTATCTTGGGCACTCCTGTGGAGGTACTCCATCAGTAAAGCGGAGCTACAACAACAATCTCATTGAATTGCAATGTGAACTGAAGGCACGCGGGCACGTCGGGAGCCTTTTTTAATCCCAACTGCCTGATAATGCAGGTTGTATAACTTCAAAACAAAATCAGCAAAGTGTACAGCCGTGAATGTTAAAAGGAAAACTTGGAAGATAAGCTTTTACACGTGTGTTTTGTGGAGGCAAATGCTTGAATAAGATCGCACAAAAGCATGGCCACATGCTCACACTGGCAGACACACATTAGCCCAACTGACACTCGCACACATCAGCAGCGCTTTAACAAAATCACAGGAATGCTCAAATCGGCATTTAGCATTTCCATCACCATTTCCATTCTATAAGCACCATTATCATCAATCTGCGACACGGCAGCACCACGGATCCTTGGGCTGCAATGATCACGAGACAGGAGGGTGAAATATCTTCAAGGACACCAGTCTGTTGATTTAATTATTCATGAAATAACTTATTTATGCGTCTGTATTAGAGAAGTGAAATACGTTACACCACCTCCGAAGATAGAGGGAAGTGGCATCAATTTAAGTCTAGTTGAAATCAGCCAGTGGTGCTTAAACTGCAGAGAGTAACGGAGACCATTAGAGTACCTCATGGAAATCTGATCATGGGAATTCTCCGCTTATATTGAGGTCAGCGGAGGTCAGCGTGCACAGGCTCAGATAAGCTCGTAGCTAAAGACAGTGTGCATCTGTTTGCAGGATAAGGGAATCATTGTGTTGTCAGGCGGCGGGAACAGCAGCCAGTGCGACTCGGACACTTTTCTGCTGAGGACGCTGTTGCTTTAACTCTGCAGACAGATGTGAGTAAACTGTCCAGGCACATGTGATGCATTAACCACACAGTAGTGCCCGAGTCTCGCTATAAAAACATTTAAATGTCATATCGGATCTTTGCAGGTCGGCCAATATAAGCTAACATTAACCACAATAAGCGGTTTCAGTGCTTAAAGAATGTGTAGCTTGTTTTGTGATTATACCAAGACAAATATCCATCAATCAATGTCAAAGACACCAGATGAATTCAGTTTACCGATCCTTTTTATATAATAATAAAAGTTACCGTATCACCTTTTTTAATGTTGAGTGAAATGACAGTAAAGAGAAATATAGCTGGAGGAAATGGCCATCACAGCAGGAGGTTAATTCAAAGTCAGGAGGAACCATGTCTGGAATTTAATTCCTGACTTCCAGATGATCCCGTTGAGCCCACTGTTGAATTATTTTTCAACACGCAGCATGTTAAAGACGGCCGCACAGACACGCACAGAGACAGAGAGCAGGAGTGGAAAAGAAGAAAGTGTCCTTGAGCAAACTTGATATCTTCTCCATGAGATGAGCAGCAGCCACAGTCTGCAGGCGCTCACGCCGTGGAGACGACGCAAGGACATTTTGTTTTGCTCTGCCAGCTTTCCCATTCTCTCCGAAGGGATGAAGGGATGAAGGGAGGGAAAAAGCTCAAGAGCACCAACGAAGTCAGGACGTCGGTGTGCTCCGGGGGGGGGGGCCTTACAGGCGGCGTGCAGGGTGAGGGCAGACACACAAAGAAGACGTGAACATACGACGGTCGATGCGTGAACTTTCCCTTGCTCTTATTTCACTGTTTACTTCACTAGTACGAGCTCTTTGCAGTGTTTTTTTTTTAAATTACAATATAATTGTACAATATAATGACATGAAAGTCATTTATCTTGTGTATATTTAACATCGAATGCATTCAAGTCAACGCGCGGTTGGTTAAAAAGCTTGAGAACGTTCCGACCTCTCTGCTCATAGAATACAGGAGCAAACTCCCTCTCATTGAAGCACCAACTCCACTCATCATTTACGTTTCTATTGCACACACTGTGTTTCCACCACACACCGAGCTTTGTGCTTCATTTCAAAGCATTAATTTCTAACTAATTAGCCCCTCTCTGTATCCCAGGGCTCGTGGCTTTCACAATTAGATAAGCCCGCTCTACTTGGCTCCAGGGAAAAGACCTGCTATGTTACTATGAAATGAAACCCGTTTATATGACTTGCCATTTCCGCACTGAGAGCGTGCTCTGAGAAACTTCTGCAGACTGGAGATCAAAAGAGGTGCAAAGGGCTTTGGGTAAAAATAAAACGAGCATCAGACGGTAAAGTGACTCTTCCAACCTCGTGCTGAACTCAATTACCTCCTAATTTCACTATTTGAACCTTTATGCATGGTTACATCTTCAGTGGGCACTTCCACAGACTGCAGAACATATTGGACAGTCTTAGTGTGATGTCACACATTAACTTTGCACCAGCCTGTTTAAAGCCTGTAAAATGGGATTTCTGGGTGCTAGGACATGTATTTTTAGAGTGAAACGTACTTCAAGCCCAAATCCATGATTGTGGCTATTAGTGGGTCTCTGAGAAGTAAATGAAACCATATACCCGCCACGTACGCCAGTCCACTTCTTTTAAACTGCCTTCTGATGTCTGTTCAGGCACAGGAAGCCTTAACAAAGTGGCTTCTAGCGGACTAATACACTAACACATCGGAGACAAACACTGACTGTGACCATACAGGAGAAAAAGATTGGATCTTTATGTTCTGCATTTATAAATATCCCTCAAAGCGCTTTACAACACGTGTCAGCATTCACCCATTCACACACACTCATACTCACACACACACACACACACTCTGTTGGCCACCGGGAGCACTTTGGGGTTCAGTATCTTGCTCAAGGACACTTGGACATGCTGACTGTAGAGGCTGGGGATCAAACCCCGACCCTCCGCCTGGTGGACGACCTCCATATATCAATATATATATATGTATATATACATATATATATATATATATATATATATATATATGTATATATATATTATATATTGATTATATCTGAACTGTTTGTTGATTCTCAGCCATCAGCTGGTTGAGCATTCATTTGTAAGTCATAATGTTAAATATTTACCCCCAGACCAGGATTCCTTCAGCTTGAGACTTTGTAAGACTTTTTTATTGCCACTCATAACTTTACAATAAGCAGAAAGAACATCAATTACTTAGGGTAAGAATTAAAAATAGAAATGTCATAAAAACATTTTAAAAAACGATTCATAAATCATACCTCCCATGTTTTAGCAATTTTAAGGTTTTTGAAAGATTTATATAAGACAATTTAATACCAATTAAGGTCTACATTTTAAATGAATGAATTATAATGCACTTTAAGACTTTTTAGGGATCAGCGTGAACCCTGCATACACATAAAGAACATCATTTTTTTTAAGCCATCTCACAAAATCACAAGCCGCTTCATAATGTTGTAATTCACTAAGCTCCCAAGCTTATCAATCCCCTCATGTTTATGTTATACAATCCCACCCAAACGCTGCGCGTGTCCTCGCCTGCTGACGAGAATGCTTGGCAAATGAAATGATAAAAGTCCTGTCATTTAATGGAGCCCACAAATCCATCAGGAGTGCAACTGGGATGTGGGAGGGTGGGGGGGGGGGGGGGGGGGTTGGGTGTGCGGTAAATTATGCAGCCAGACATCCGGTAATGCTTCGATATCATCTGACATGATGAGAGCCATCATGGATGGGAGCTATGCATTGTTTGGCAATTAATTTCTCATTCCCAAGCTCTCTTCCCGGGACTTGAGAGGGCATCTGTGGAGGTCACACAGCGCAGGGAGAAGCGTATGCCCCAGGCTGATATATATGCACACATGGACGCCGGCCCGGAGAGACACTCAGTGTTTGAGTTAAGTGACAGAGCAGACGTGAGCAAAGCCTGCTCGCATATGCACGACTGCAGGGTGAGTTCCCTGCACAGATGTGCATTAAGTGCACACAAACAGTGCGATTCTATATATTCTCAAATAGTTTCAAAACTTCAAGACGAAAATGCATTATGCAAATCTGTCACGCATCTACATATCTAGCACTAATATAATACATACAGTAGTGCAGCGGTTTGTACTCGCAGTCCACAGAAATCCATATTTAGCATCATCTCCTCTAAGCTAAAACAGAGGAATGTTGGATTCTTTTTATGCTTCGAGACAAAGCCTCAGAGTCTCTCAGGCTTCTGACAAGGCCAAACATCGTCAAACGTACCAGGGGAAGCAAAGGGAGGAAAGAGTGTGAGCACATGAGCAGAGGGGATTTCAGACCGACGAAGAGGAAAGGCACACTCCTCCAAGGTCTCGCCATTTGCCAAAAAAGCCTCAAGTGAGGCTTTTCTAAATACTGTCAACCGACAGTTGAATGGGCCAAATGGATCGACAACTCTGACTCTGGTGATAATGAGAGTTAAAGATGCTACAGAGGCCTCCAATCACATTTACTTGGCTGAATGGCCAAAATAAATCACTTTGAGCTTGTGTGTCACCAAGCCTGTTAAATCTAATGTGGCAAATCTGGCACCCTCGAGAAAACCGGCAGCCACACACACACACACACACACACACGTCAGGAATCACAACAGAGTGGAGGGGAAGATCCCACACAGTACAGTACCACTCTAGTTTCACATATTCTACTTTTCTCTTCCGAGTTGGATATTCGTTCCACGCGCCGAGCAGCTGCGTGTGGATCGCTGGAGTGAAACATCGCGTGCGTTTGAACCAAAAACGTGAAAGACAAACTGTGAGGAAGCACAACTGCGATCATTGTCAGGCTCTGCAGACCGACAAGGGACGAAAAATACATTTACATGTACGGAGGTAGGGACAAATGCCCCTGTGCCTAATGGTCCCCATTCACACACACACGAGACAAAAGATTTTTTACTCTTTCTCATTCCTGCACATGTCAGGAGAGATGGATGGGGTGTCGGCCTGCCAGCCCTCTCGCTACACAGGTGATCTGTGAAGGATTTCTGGATCAAGGTAGAGCCGCCAAGCCCCATGATGGATGTCCAGTCAGGACACCAGACGAAATCATGCACAATCCAGAAATAAAAGTATACTAAGATCAGCAAAACACACATTAATGATGATGGTACCATACATTATTCTTACATGAGGGAATATGTCTCTGAAGCATCAGCAGTGTGTTTCCATGCTAAAAAAGATCTAAAGCGGGATTACTAACAGAGCCCCGTTGTGTTGCAGCATTAAAGGGTTTGCAAGAAGATTGTGCATTCGTGCATGAGTTTGAGTGTGTGCACGTTTGTGTGTACATGTGTTAGAAAATAATTCTAAACTATAATCCTAAACCTCGCACTTTCCCTAGAAGAAAATTGCCCTCTGCAGGAGGTGCACGAGGCATGTGATAAGTGCGTAGCCTGCAAATAAGCATGTAGCCTACATTTCTAAGCCTCGACATCAAAAGGCTTCATGCAGCATGCAAAAGGCAGTTTTTTTGTGGAAAAGCAGCATTAAGTTTGAATTGCTAAGAAAGATATTTCTTAAAGCTTTGTAATCAGGAAAGAACTTCAGGGTGTCTATTAAAACTATATGCTAGCATGTCAACATATATCAATCAAAACGCAGCATGACAGGTACTGGAAGGCTGTGGCGCTGAAGCACTGGCACCCGGAGGACATCAGTTTGTGGCTTTAAGAGCACAGAGTCACACTGAGATTATCTCCAGCAGACTCTGCCAGCCTGCATTTACTGCTTAGACAGTCTTAATCAATTTAGCATGTGTCAGGCACTTCCAAATAGAGCCAAGACGGGCCTGAGCGTCCAAAACATCGGCTGTTTCGGCATAAAGGTCGGGGGACCACGTCTGCAGACTCCCTCCAGGCCAGCAGGGCTGGCACGGCGCCCCGGCCAGATGGCAACATGTGGCAACATTACTGACTGCCAGACGGGGAATGTATCTATGACACCAACTGTGAGCCAATCATGAGCCAACAAAAGAATCAGTCAGCCGCCGTCTCGCTGAGATGTGAGATCATGGGAACATCTCATAGATACTAAAGTAACAACAGAGGAATGGACGCTGCATCCTGTCATCAGTCCTCACACGATAATATGCTCATTTAAATGATAGAAATCTGAAGTACTGTACATGACGCGTCCTTGTAAAGTCCGCAAGACGTCCGTACAATACTTTGGGATTGAACCTTAAAAAAGTGCATCTCAGCTAACACAGATGTGATGCTCATGACTGAGGTCATTTCCTCAGGTGGCTGCGCTCGTCTTCGCGGTGCCTCGTGCTCACTGTGGCAGACTCAGAGATGATTCTGGTAAAGCTGAGGCCAGGAGCAGTGTCTTCAGGCAGCTTAAAGGACACAATCCTGCACAACTGATTCACTGCAAGCACAATAACCTCATGTCGTCTAAACGTAGTTACTAATACTACCATTGTGGAGTAAAACTACAACAACTCCAAACTCGCACAAAGGCTACAAAACAGTCGCATCATAACATCGTGGATGTCTGCAGGTGTAGCTCTGAAGTGTGAAGTGAGGAGCTGAAGAGAATGGATGTTGAGTTGAGCAGTGACATGCTTTCAGGAAGCGTGCTTCACATGACGTGCTGTGCTCCTTTTAATGGAACAGGAGCATTTTTTTTGTCAAGGGTAATTTCCTGGGAAGTAGCAATTATACTACTCGCTATCTATACACTGACTTCAAGCTACTTTTTCAATCAGAGGTGTTTGCAAGCCTCTGCCTCTGCAATTTGTCCTGCGTGGAGGCGGAACCACACGGCGAAGGAGGAGGTGAGAACGCTCTATATGGCGGAGATGGAGAACTGGGTCACGGAGAGTCGGGAGACAATGAATTTCCACAACTGTCAGAAGATCGGCAACCTCCAGAGACGCCACTGTGGCCTTTGCAAATGAGTTTGCAAAATTTCCATTTACTGAAAGGACAGTGTGTTTTTCGTCTGCCGGCTATTCAAGTGTTGTGTGTGCTGTATCGGCCTTTTGTGTTTTTAAACGGTCATAGAGCAATTTCCCATTTGTCCTTGCATATTCCGCGCTGAATGCGATCATGTACAGTGGAGCTTTTATATCTGCCTGCTAATAGCCTTCGTTGCAGCACTTTTTTCTTTTTTTTTTTATCACCAATTCAGTGAATGTGATGATCAATGGAGTTGTCATGGAAGCACTCGTGGGCATAGATCATCTGTCCTTGAAAACGTCCTGCAAAAAGTAAAAATATTGTTCTGTCCGTAGAACACAATTCTGCAACTGCGCAGATTATCATAGGATGATTGTGGGGAGTATTGTAAAGGCAGGAACAATAGCTTCCTTTTCATGACTTTTCATTTGAATGTATTCATATTGTTTAGGTTTTTTCTGGCGAAGTAAAACAGCAACTTCCATCGACTTTCTACCAAAAGGCTGAGGGAAGAGTAACATATCCTTTAGTGAAGGAGATAAGTATCATTACCACTGTCTGTGCCACTCCACATATCACTACCCGGTCCTGCCTCCTGCCCTGCAGCAGGTGCTGTGTCCTGGCCCATGTGGTTGGGCATATGGCAGTGGGCCCAAGCTGTGGCCGGGCCATTTCTCTGCTGCTCCGCTGCCCATATATACCACGCGCCGCGCTCCGCTGGCACGGCAGGTCATGCACGCTCGTGGAGGTGGAAATAGGCTTGTGTTAGAGAGACCACAGAATGACACCTGTCTGCGAGTGTCAACAAATTCAAAAGGAAAGTTCTACATCGGCTTCAGACTCTCCGTGGTGCGCGGGCCGTACCCTTGTATGTTCTTGGTAAAGGATACGTGCATCTTCCAGACCTTCGTGGCTCTTTGTTGTGGCCAATTTCTGTGAGCGCAGCTTCCTCCATCACTTTAGCAATTAGATGTACAGGATGCAGGTTCTCAGTAGCGTGTCAGCGCTTCAAACGTTGTGATTCAGCAGCAAACACTCACTCTTTAAGTGTGTTGAAGTGTGTGGTAACTATCCCACCACCTCACAAACAGGCTCCTCGTGAAACTCTGACTTTCACCACAATGAGTTCTGTTTCTGGATTTGAACTGGGAGTTGATCAAATGAAATGGTTACAGTCCATTCGATCTCTCTTTCATTTCTTATCAGTCTGTTTATCTGACGTTTATATTTGTTCTTCAACTCCATTCATCCACTTACTGCAACATTTTACCAGCTATATTCATGCAGCAGCCTCTTAGGAGGGCGGCCGATTCTGCACATCAGCAGCCAAACACGCAGCTCGACATCTCACTGGACGTCTGGTAGTGCGTGTGTGTGTGTGTGCATGCGTGTATAACTGTTAAAAAATGATGGATAATGATTTAATGCAGAAAGCATATAACAACACCACTTCACTCTCCTCAACAACACATCATATTACTGGTAGCATCCAAAGCACACAGTGCGAGCGTGGTCACTGAATGCATGAATATATTACGGGCTGTGTTGAAGCAGGACTCATGTATGAAAAAGATTTGGGGTAGAGTAGCAGCCAGTGAAGGAAAATAAATGAAACTGGCAAGCTGCAGGTAGAGAAAGCTCCAGAGGAGAAAGCAGAGGAAGGGACTTCACAGTCAAATAACTTGTGACACTTTTGACTCGAGCTGTTGATGAGATAGCACAAAGAATTACCATGGTGTGTCAAAACAGGTTCTTTTTTCCCGTTTCATGCTTCACAACAAGCAGCAATTTATAAAAAGAACAATGCTGTGGTGAAATTAGACTTTTCAAAAGAGTTTTTGGACGTCTAATGTGAGCAGTCGCTTTGCAAAGGCAACAGCTGGAGTGAGTCAAAGATTTAAACACACGATGTGTCAAACTCTTCAAGATCATTTCTTTAGCCTCATTTGTGGCGTAGAGTCGCAGCCTTATTTTTCTTAATGACCAATATATTTTATTTTAAAATATTTTTCATTTTTATCATTGAATGAGAATTGATGAAGCTCATCATATGAATGCTAACTGCACGTGTATGCTAATATTGTTTCTGTATCTTTTTGGGTGTTTAAATCTATTTCATCTCCATTGTGCCAATTAACTTAATATAATATATGTATATATATATATATATAGATATGTAT
>CALSCE010010667.1:8390729-8420697 GCA_943593645.1 Bovichtus variegatus | reverse complement strand
CACACACACACACACACACACACACACAGAGACACACACACACGCACACAGAGACAGACACACACAGAGACACAAACACACACACACACACACAGAGACACACACACTCACACACACAGATATACGCACACACACACACACACACACACACACACAGAGACACACACAGAGACACTCACACACACACGCACACACACACACACACACACAGAGACACACACCCCCACACACACAGACACACACACAGAGACACACAGAGACACACACACACACACAGAGACACACACACCGAGACACACACACACACACACACACACGCGCCTTTAAGCAAAGATTTTTCATTTCCAGTCACTGTCACCATGGTAACTTCCAATGTCCGACTTGGGCCAGTATGTGCTTCCAGCACTTTCCTTCTTCAAAGCCCTTTTTCAAAGCCTCCGCCCGCATTGCTTCACTCGCGGTCACCCACAGTGCTTCGCCTCTTGGAGTGTGTCTCGCTGCTCATTACGCCGTGTGACAAAGGGAGTAATAGGTGCCTCTAATAACAAAGCACTCTATCTATACAAGCCACACGGTGTTCCTTTACAGCTGCCGCTTCATAATCCTTCACGCTAAACAAACTGAGACAGAGCATGACCTTGCAGATTTTTGCACAGCCATTTCAAAACGCCATGTTTACTCACTCACTTCAATCTCTTTATACATTCAAAATGGCCACCTGTGTTGCCATGAAGAACAGTGTCTTGGCAGAGCCCCATCAGCGACAATCAAATATTCCCGTGTTGCCCGATCGATGAAAGCCCCCCCCCTCCATGACCTCCCTTATTCACATCTCAATAATGAAAGACGAGCGGGGTTATGAGTAACCTCAGCGTTCGATACGGGGGGGGGGGTCAGGCGTCGATAGCTCGGCAAGGGTCCAGATTTGCATTGACATGCAGGAAATCACCACGGGTCTTAAGGAATTGTCCTGAAGGAAGCATCGGCGGGATTAAAAGCTTGGGCTTGACTGAACTCTCCTGTCTCCTGTGTCAATATGCCCGAGGTACTGTCAGTCACACCTTTAGTCTGAGAGGAAAGTAATTTACTGGCCCAGAAAGGCACAACGTCAGTATGAGATGTATCAATTATGTTAATATGCGGAGGGCGAAATACACCTTCAGTGTGTTGCATTCTGCATGTGCAAGATCTTCATTAAGATAGAATATCTTTAAACAATAATCATAAACTTGCAGAGGACAATTACAACATTATCGTATTATAGTTTATTAGAGCTGCAGCTAATGATGTCATTGATTATTCTGTCAATTTAGTTTTATTCATCGACTTATTGTATGCAAAACTGAGAGAATTGTGAATTGTATTTGTTTTTAATTTTGGCTGGCGCAGTAAAAGTATGCTGTATTAGCTGTTAGCTGTATTAGCTGTTAGCTGTATTAGCTGTATTAGACGTTAGCTGTATTAGCTGTTAGCTGTATTAGCTCTTAGCTGTATTAGCTGTATTAGCTGTTAGCTGTATTAGCTCTTAGCTGTATTAGATGTTAGCTGTATTAGCTGTTAGCTGTATCAGCTGTTAGCTGTATTAGGAGTTACCTGTATTATCTGTTAGCTGTATTAGCCGTATTAGCTGTGTTAGCTGTATTAGGTGTATTAGGTGTATTAGCTGTTAGCTGTATTAGCTGTATTAGCTGTATTAGATGTATTAGCCGTTAGCGGTATTAGCCGTTAGCTGTATTATCTGTTAGCTGTATTATGTGTTCGCTGTATGAGATATTAGCTGTATTAGCTGTTAGCTGTATTAGATGTTAGCTGTATTAGATGTTAGCTGTATTAGCTGTTAGCTGTATTAGATGTTAGCTGTATTAGCTGTTAGCTGTATTAGATGTTAGCTGTATTATCTCTTGGCTGTATTAGCTGTTGGCTGTATTATCTGTTAGCTGTATTATCTGTTAGCTGTATTAGCCGTTAGATGTATTAGCCGTTAGCTGTATTAGCCGTCAGCAGGGTACGTGTGGATGTACAGACAACTATCACTGGATTACTTTGACACTGAAGAAAACTTAATAAATGTGATTCTGTTCTGGAGTTTTCTTAATTGTATTATTTCCACACGGATTGTGCTTGAAAAAAACCCATTTCTATCGATTCACTAATCACTTGGAGTTGTTGACTGTAGTTCACCTTCTGTTTTAAAACTACGTGGAAACATTTCAGGCTCTGGAGCTTTAACTGAGACGCTTCGGTTTGGCAGACCAGGAGTGCAGCAAGGTGAACAAGGCGGCAACAAGAAGGACAAAGACGGATATAGTTCTGGCCCCTTCCTGTCTCCGTAGAGGTGACAAGGCTTTCCCTGTACATCACCCAACGCAGCACCACTGTCCCATTGAATTTGTCAAGGGAAGTCAAGACATTTAGCTGTCTTTGAACTTCTCTTCCACAGCAACAAGTCTCCTGAGATACAGCCTGAGGAGGAGGAGGGTGGGAGACAAAGCGTGGAGTGTCATCCTGTCTGTTCCTTTCTGCTCCGCTTCTTCCCCAACGCCGGTATGTATTTGGTGTCAAAGACTGTTTGTAGCAGAAGATTTATTGCAAAACACTTTGAAAAATGACAGTTTTTTGGAGCGCACTTTGTTGTGCTGAACATTAAATGTGTTATCCTCACCTAATTCCATCATTTCTGATATCTATTATGACTTGAGGCCTGTCGCACAGAGCAGGATTAGTGGGCAGGCACGCTAACTTTGGGCTCAACCCTCTGCGTTTCTCACAAAGACTTCTCAAGTTCAAACCGAGCTCTGCTGCCATGGCTGCTGATGCCGCACACCAAACCTCCGAGCACTGTGTTTGTCCAGGCTTGTGGATAAATACGCACGGGGTTCCAATAGAGATGGAAATGCTGCATTCACATGGAAGCACAAAGGAGCTCAGAGTGACGTCTGTAGTTAGAACACAGATGAAACATTTAGTACATCAGGAACGCAAATAATGTGAGTACAGTTAGTATTCCACTCCGGTCTCCCTCCAACAAACTGTATGTAACTAGTTACTCGTTATCAGCAACACATTACATTCATTAGTTAGCTGCTAAACTATTCTACAGTATCTAACAGCTACGTGTTCAGAATCTAAAAAAGCTTCGCTGCAGTTATGACGTTCACATAGTGACCTGAATAGAAAACCTTTAATGGGCAGCAATTATAAAAGAATAGTCTATAAATCCTTTAAAACCATTCTCTGCATTAGCAGCACTAACAGTTTTAGTTAAGTTAAAATGTTCTATATTTCTTTTTTTGAATAAATGCTAAACTGCCATGCTTCATTAGAAAAGAGCAGGATATTTAACTCACATTTTCTACCTTTTTTATTACTTGTATTCCATTTCTTTTACTCAGCTGAATTGTATTATTGTATTCTGCAGCGGCAACATCATTTCCCAACTGGAATCAACATCTCATCTTTTATTAAATATACTGCCGTCATGCTTTTTGCTAAATCCTCACCAGCATCATGTGGACTTGCATCCTGATGCAACAGTGAAGGAAACATTCGAGGCACCGTCTTGAAATGTCTGAGACTACGAGTGTCTGTCTGGCATCAACAGCAGCACCTGGACTTTGTAAAGTGTGAAGCTAAATCAAATATCTTGGAAAAGCACATCCAAATTCTCATCTTGTAACTAATCAAACACCAACTGATGTCCAAGTTGCAAGTGAGCAGCATGTAAACAACAGTATCAATGGATCAGAGAGCGCTAAGCAAATTCCATCAACTTTTCAAGGTGACGTGAGAAACCTGATAGTGTGGCGACAGTATCAGCAGGCAGAAAGGAACACGGGTGCAGGGAAGTCTCAGAGGAAGCATCTTTTATCTGTCACTCTGTCCCTCACACACTTTGTGCATCCTTCTACCTCTCTGCTCCAGATTACAGCCACAATTTTAAGTTCTTTTAATGTCAAAAAGACAGATAAAGCATAGTCTGTAGTGAATGGATGAGCAACATGCTTCCCTCTATCTACACTATAATACAGACACATTCAAGTCCTGTTATGACTCTGCAGGAGCCGTCCAGAACACAGACATAGAGAAACTTACTCAACTTATGTTGGACGCACTATAACTTGTTGCATTGGGCTTCATTTTTCTTTTTTCTGCCACAAAATCTGAAACGCAATTCAAGCACTTTCCCCAATGTTTAAGGTGAAGCCTCAAACTGCATCAAATACAACTTTAACTCTTACTATAGTCAGGTTTGGGGTTAAATACGTCACATACACTTATTTTCCTGATGGTCCATGAACGCACGTCTCCTTCTGTGCAGCTACATTTGTCCTGACCCGTGTTGTTAAAGCATGTTGTGTTTGCAGAGTTAATTAATTAAGTAACCCAGCTCAGATTTTAAAACTGATGCAATTAATGTTGGCGTTTCGCCATCCCCAATTCTTCTAAAAACCAAGAGCTTAGCATCACAGTCACTTCCACTGCGCGGTCCCTTACAGCCCCCACCTCGCTGAGCACGTACATGTAGGTCCAAGTCAGCACACACAAAAGCCCTCTCGTCTTTATACGACGCTCAAAGCAAACGGTAGCGGGCGGGGCTACAAGCCACACTCCATTATGGCGTCACGTTACACCGTGGCAGCCACAAGCACTTTGCTTAAAATCACACCATAGCAAGGAACCACCACGGTCCAGTGGCTGAGGAGGCCATTGATGGAATTAAGGCTCATGAATGAGAATGCAGCGCGGGGCGAGTGAGCGCTCTCCCGCTGTGCAATATTGACATGCTCACCGGTCAGAAAAGAGCATGGCATAATTAGCTTTCACAAACAAGTATGAAAGCAGCAGGAGACATGAGACACAGACATCAAAAGGAACATGTGCGCCACTGAATACGAGGGCGTGGTCGGGACACTCAATGAGGGTCGATGAAAAAATATTTCCTGCAGAATTTATCTCCCTGGAAATGAGAAGCCAACATGGGGTCATCTGATTTGCAGATGGGTTGGTGGATGTTTTTATTGTATTGATATTTTTATGATATAAAAAGGTAATGAGGCTTGAAATAGTGCCGTTTCAAAAATGATCAGTCACATCACAAAATCAAGATCTTGTGATGTGATCAAAAGCTCCAGAAAAGCTACTAAATGGACCTTGAGGTGAGATTGTTTCCAAGGTCAAAGATGGACTCTTAAAACTAAACTTTAACGCCAACAGTGATGAGTCGTACTAAAGATGCTCTAAAAAACTGAAAGCTTTGTTTCCAGACTGGATATACAAGATAGCTGCCAAACACTGCTTTGAAATACTGTTGAAATGTCTACATTTAAAATAATAAAAACAGGGGAAACAATAATTGTCAGCGTTTCCATTTGGCCTCCTGAGTCGCAGATCTGCAGACACTTAGACTCGAGACACGAACACAATCTGCGGGCCTGAACACTGAAGAAATAATCAAGACTCAAGTTTGAACCTCGTCAATTCAATAAACACTAAATGATGCAGTGACAGACAGACGTGGGCTCAGCAATTGAAGAAAACACTACATGCACAACATTGAAAGCAAAATGCCAAGCCTCGAGACCCGAGTCGACCCAAAGATTTAGAAACATCTCAGGTAGGAGGTCTGTTGGATGTGGTGAGCACAGATGTACGAGAAGCTCCAGCACTTCTGCAACAGTGACAAAGGTTAACGTTTGGAGGTGACGGCTCATACATGTCGTCATTGGTGATTATCAGGGACAAGGGAGGCCAAATGACATTCATCTACTGTCATGAAATCTAAACGCACTGGAAGTCATGCTCAACAGAATCAAGACACTGAATATTTCCATGTGGATTACTGGATATGTACAGAGTTCAAGTGGTACAAACTCTATGAATATTCAGCCGCAGGGGCGAGATCAAGCTGAATTATGCAGCTGTCATCAGTTTTTCATCTCAAAGATTGATACGTTAGGTTTTAGCTTTTCATTGCGCATTAACCACGCAGGTGGCTCCATCCCCCCACGATCAAACAGAGGGGTAATTGCACCATTTTTAATTGATTAGGATTTTTTAGGTTTGTCGTATCTACCGAGACTAGGACCAAATCTGATGAGAGATCTCATTAGATAAAGAGGAAATGGGATTCCCAAATTCTAGGTGGCACTTTCTAAACACAAGATGAAGATGAATAATGTAATGGAGGAAGCAGATGAGAGCGGTGACTGTGGGTAAACCAGAGCAGGCTAATAAAACAGATCCTTTGTGAGGTGCTAACCATGCACAGCCATCAGAGGTGAAAACGCTCCTGGTCTCACTCCCTTGATTTCGTCTTGCCAAGGTTAGAGGGCATGTGGCGTGAATGTAGATCCCAATTTCACTCCCCTCACAAGTACAGCACCTGGAGGCTTTGGATGGCGTCTACTCATTCATGTCGAGCACAAGCTCATTATAAAAAGGGTGATGTGACAAAGCCACAAAGAAAAAGAGAAACATTAAAGTGAAATAAAAGAAACAGAGACATTGGAAGAGGAGTGCTGAGGAGAGTAAAAGGGATTCATAGTCAATCAGTAATTGAGAGGACAGGGACAGAGTGGGGAAGATAGCAGGATTAAGAGAGGTAGAAAGAGCCTTGTAATGCAGGGCTGAGCTTTTTCAGCCAAGTGCTTTGAGCCATTCATCGTTTCAGAGGGGCTAGAGTACCTCGTCGCAGCCTAAACTCTCAAAGATGAGTCATTTTCAAGCAATTATCCACGCCGACCAAGCCAGATGACAAACATCACCCTTCACATAAACACACGAGCACACGGAGAAATATCCATGACAAAGCTGGCAGTTGGACTCCAGCAGCAAAAAAAAACTAGAAAGTTATGTTTTATTATTACGGGACCAGAGAGTTCGACTGCAGAAGGCATCACAAAAAGCTGCACAGAGCTTCAACATGACTCAACGATGAAGAAGAAAACAAGAGTCATCAAAGCTGTTTTACATGATTTCATGCTGGAGATGCACAAACGCTGCTGAACCCACATTGGTAGGAGATTTTAACACATTCTTTACCACAGATCTCTTCAGCAAAAGCCCAGTCGTGTCGGACTTTGGTTCGGGAGAAGAGTCTCAAAGACAAATCTAATGGGGCACACATTGTCCCAATTAGTTCAGACAGAGTTCAGACCTTTCCTTGCAGCAAAGACCAGTGGAAAAGGTGAGCTTCAGTTCAAAGGCAAGCGTGGCGACCATCACTAGACCCCGTGTCGTGAGGGTGTAGCTACAGCTGTAAGCACAGTGAGCTGGGCAACAAAGAGTTGGATGAAGTGGAATATAACAACTTGTGGGGCTGGTGATTAATCATGATCTTCCCGGCCAGTCACAACACGGGTCTCATACATTTTAAACAGCTCCGCCAAACACAGCGGTGATTGACAAAAATGGCTCCCCCATCAGAGAGCGAGGCACGGGGGAAAATAGTTTTGTTTTCTGGGAGGATGAGAGTGGTAAGGTGCGAATACGTGGCAGCAAAAGCAGTTAATGTGCCTTTGTGTTTTTAAAGATACTGAAAGTTCATTTGTCATTCCTCAATTGCACACTGAGTCTGCAGTGAAGTGAAATGAATCATTAGCTTTGTTTCACTTAAGTGATTAATAAGGTTGAATTGAATTAGATATGCATACTTTTATATGCAACGATATCACTGCTGCTGCCAAAACTAAGACTGAAGCAGTTTGTTAAAGCTGTTTATACGATTGCATAAACAGACAATTCCCCTCAATAATCCTGTTTACACGACTATCCAGAGAGAGTTGGAGACTTTCTTTCTCAAAACATAAATTGTGTGCTCACCCCTATCAAATTTAATCAAACCGATTACAATCATAGTTTTCTGTATAACATAATACTGCCGCTCAAAATGCATTTCAGCAATTATAAATGCAATGCTAGTTTTGCCAGAGAAGTTTAAAGGACGGTAATGACCCGTGCAGCTGTTGCCCCTGGCAACACAGGGTTTTTGGATGAGGATATAGAGAGAGGACCGGTGGGAAGAAAGAAACCAGTGATGTGGAGAAAAGAGAACTTTTAAATTGACTTAAGAGTTTTTACTTTGAGCTACAAGTCCAATAATGTGTCTGTGAGGAAGTCATCATCGCCAAACCAAGTAATCAGCAGTAATCACATGTGCTTTTAATGTTCATCTCAAGGTGAGGACTTGTTGGGAAATGATGATGAAATGACCACAATGTCTAAATATTCTGTAAGTGCAGAGCATATCTATCAATAACTCCTGCTGGGAGAAACTTAACTTCGTGATTCCACCTCACTACCTTTGCATTGCACCTTTAGCCGAGTTGTGCTAAAAGGAACATTCTTCCAGTAAGAAGGCTGAGCATAAATAAACATAACCATTTGCTCTGGTTAGTTTACAACTGCAGTTGTTAATCTGAAGTTGAGCCATCAGAGAAAAGTAGTTTTTTATGGCAAAGTGGTGGACTGAGGAGATGAAAGAGCCACAAGAACCTTTGGACCTCATTCCAAAAATGAGCCATAAATCAGCATGAAAGGATGTTGTTTTTATCTTTGGGGACAGATGATGAATAGCCAGGGAAGTTATTAAAGGTCTATAAAAGTTGCATGCCCTCTCTATGTTGCAGGGAGGGAAATGGATCCACCGCTTCAGGGCAGCAGCAAGAGACATCAAATGTGTATGTTGCTACTCCCACCTGCCAATTAAAAGAAGAAGAAGAAGCAGCAGAAAAGTAGAAGAACAAGGATGAAAGACTATGGGGGGGGGGCAGAGAAGGGCAAATATCAGATCGAGGGAAGGAAAAGGCTCGTCGGCTCCCTGCACTCCGACTAACCACCTGCTCCTGTCTGAATTAGCCCTTTCTTTACTGTTTGCACTCATCCAAGTGAAACTCACTCCCCTGGCTGACAAATGAACTGCGGCCTCCTACTTTTTTAACACATTATAAAACTCCATGTTTAGTGAGCCACGGCTATTAATCTCCCACCAAAAGAGCCTCTGACCAGGCAGAGGCTCTTTTGGTGGGTAATATGAAGGCTGCCCAGAATACAAATACTTCTGAAAACTTCTGGATTCTTCAGCAAAGCGCTCAACTTGAAGGGCTATAACAAAGTCTGTGGGGCATTCTGCTCAGAATCCAAAAATGGACACCGTTACGGTCGATTCAAACCACTGGCTTGGTTGGAGTCAATCCGCTCCTCTTTTATCTCCATCTCCTGAGACACACCAATCCGCCTCGTACGGGGAGATGTCCTCAAACATTTCCCATGTGGTAACCCGGGCTTCCTTTTCCGTCTAATCAACACAGAGGCTTGTATGGCCACGTCTGGAGACCCGAGCTGACTGGAGGGGCTGCAGCCTTGAAATTTACACCAACTAATTGGCCAAAATTGAATGCAGCAGAATCCTATCAAAGAGGATAGGAGCAGGGTTGGAGGCAGAAAAATGAGACAGGATAATGAATGTCAGGTGATGTCACCCGATGCAGGAAAAGAAAAGAATAAAGAAATAAACCTCTTTGATTTAAAGAGTATTTACGAAAAAGGGGGTTACGCAAGGCCACGAGGGAAACATTCACAGATGGAAGCGCGGTTTAAATTCCTACAGAAATACAAACAACCTCCAAATGAGTTTATTACTTTTCATGTTTGCTTTATAGCAGAAGCTTTTTCCTTTATCGTCTCTCTGTCGAAGCTTGTATTAATACCCTTGCATATTGATTGCTGGCTGGCAAAGCCACCCACCATTCTCTATTTGTTCATACTATTACAACAGGCGGTTGTCCCCCGCCGCGCTCATCGGTCATGTTTTTGTTCTGTAATTGTCAGGTGCTCAACACATAATTGTATCATGGAAAAACAGCCTCCAACATAGAGTCAGGAAGACAAAACAAAGACTCGTACATAAATAGAGACAGGCTGCGAGGAAAGCTTGCAGTCCGGACCTCATAGGAACTCTGCTGAGTGATTGATGCTAAATATGCACTCTATATAATCTAATCTACTGTATGCAAGGTTAAAACAAAGAGTGCATAATTATAAGTACGCTTTGTATTTCTAGTTTTGGATGCCGCATCGGAGTCAAAGACTCATGGAAGTGGGAGTGGATCATTCTCAGGGATTTAGTACGACAGAGCCCCTTTTGTTACACTCTGCCTAATACAACCTTTAATTTAGAACGGCACCTGCATGCTATTTGCACTTCCAACATTAAAGTCATGCATAAATTCATCTGACATCCCATTGTTTGGGGAGTTAAATGTTTATGCAAACCTTGACTTTAAACAAGGGAGACCACTTGTGGTCGAGCTCTGGGGGTCATGCATGAGCAATGGTGGTATTACGCTCACGTCTGCTCTGCGTGATAAGCTCTCTCTTCATGTCACTGGCAGCTGTCTATTTGCCTATATTAAAGACTATATTAAGTATTTAAGGCTACTATATGCATATGAATGTGTTCAGCTTTCATTAATGCATTAAGAAACAAAATACGATACGAACAATGATAAAAAACTTAACCTAATATCAACCATTGTTTTATTTGAGTACATGCAAAGAGCCAGATTACTTTTGATGAGGACATACTATAAATAAATTATTAGATTTTTGATAAAACACTCTTGATATCCTGAAAGGCTCAAAACCAAACCAGAACAAAGGATGTGTGTGAGAGTATGAAGCAGATGGTCACACTCTCATGTGTCCCTCGCCACCCTCAGAGGTGAGGGCAAGTGAGGACAGGGAGGACGGGGAGGACCGGGAGGGTAGGGAGGACAGGGAGGACCAGGAGGACAGGGGGGAGAGGGAGGACAGGGAGGACAAGGAGGACCGGGAGGACAGGGGGGACAGGGGGGACAGGGAGGACCGGGAGGGCAGGGAGGACAGGGAGGACCGGGAGAACCGGTAGGACAGGGAGGACAGGTAGGACCATGGAGGACAGAGAGGACAAGGAGGACACGGAGGACCGGGAGGACAGGGAGGACTCTTGGGCCTTGTGACTTGCATCATTTGTTGTGTGCATCTTATCCTCCATTGATTCCGTGCCTTAGTGTTTTTGGCAGCTGGGTAATGCAGCTTGTTTTTCTTCCCAGACAACCTCCACCATAACATCCGGCTCGAGATGTGAGGATTAAAATGAAGATCGACAAAAAAACAGGGGATTCTTCAGTTAATCCCACTCTCCTGCTCAAACAAATACCTCATCAAATCCTTCAACTCTGAGATAAGGTCAGAAGCCAAGGATAATGAGAAGTGGAACGTATGGGAGGATGATGGGCGAAGCAGAAAGCATCCTCCCATCTGCTTTCTGCTTCTTATCCCTCAATCATTCTCGTCCCTCTGTCAGCACCTTTTCATCCGAAGGGAGAGGACTCATTTGTCTTAGGCATCCCAGCCCCAGTGTGGCGAGGTAAATAATGGCCTGGAAGCATTTATTTTCCACATAAACATCATTAACACGAAGGTTGTCAAATGTCAACTGTCACAAGGCCAGCAGGTTCAAATCACAGGTTGCGCTCGTTTAGTTTGATCGTCCTCCAGAGCCTCATCAAGCTGTGATTTCTATTAACCTTCATCATTAGTGTCATGTGCATAAACACAAAATGCGAGGAGACAAAATTCTTCTTCTTTGTTCCTTGAAATGACAAGTGTGATGACACGGCAGTGGAAAGAGTCCCAGAGAGACCGAGGAAGAGAGAAAAAGTGACACAAAAGACAAAACGGCGAGTGTGTATAGAAAGGGACACGAGCGTGTACGTGTGTGTTGCACCTTCCTGACCTGCTTTTCTCCTTCAGGGGTCACGCGCAGGCCTGCCACAAAGCTATCAGCTGTCCCTGAAGGTGCCTGCCGAGGTCTACGGAGATGCACGGTGATATATAGCTTTGATATAGCCTGTAATTACTGGCCGTGAAGGCCACACCGCCTTGGGGAAAGGAAAGGGGGAACACAAAAAGAGGCAGGCGAGAGACACTGGGCCTCGGATGAGAAGAGGGTCAGTGTTGTTTGATAGCACAAGTAGCCTGCCTCTCCAGTGATTTCACACAGTTGGAAATGGCACTAGATCTACACATGCTTTGGAGAGGCGGATGCAACAGCTCCCAAACAATAAGCTCCAAAAACAGCCCACAAGGGAAGAGGAATGATTGCAAAAACCACAGGCTGCAGTGTGTGTGTGTGCGTGCGTGTGTGTGTGAGTGTGTGCGTGTGTGTGTGTACACACTATGCAAACAGCCTCAAATTGTGCTGAATTAATCCTTGGTAGCATGTTTCAATTACAGCATCATCAGCCTCCATCGAGCTTGCAACACACCACCACCTATAGGTGACGTGTTTACCCGGAGTGTGTGGACTCTGCACAGCCATGATGCGCGCGGCACAAAGCGAGGGAGGGACGGCGAATGAAAGAGAGCCATTCATTTCATCCTGTCACCGCATGGTGCGAGACAACCTTCATTTTGGGATGCATTACAGCACTCACAAGCTCAGTGGAGCGCCATCACTCAGATACAGGCTGCTATTAGCTCTCGGTTAAAAGACTGTAATGGAAGCAAACAACTTGCTGAAGTGGCCCAGTATACACCTTCCTGAGCGGGCTGAACTGGAACAGGTAGCCCGGGTTTGAAGCTGAATATCAATGGAGCGCTGTTAGTGTCTGGGGGAGCAGGCGGATTGAGCTGCCTAAATGTATATTGACAGCTCGCCAGCGTGGTGACACGGCTGGGCATTTGCTGGTGATGGATGCGAGCCTGGCACACAGACGAAGCCGGCGGCAGCGTGGCTCATCTTCAGACGGGATGTGAATGCTAACTAACGTGTGCCAGTCACAACGACTTAACCGGTGCCAGCAGGAGAGGCAGGTGGTGCGCAGGCTCGGGGAAAGAAGGGGGCAGCGTCCCACAAGAGGAGGATGCTATCAGTGCATCCACGAGCATGCTCAGTGCATGTTCAGGTAATGCTCAGATTATCACACCTTAACCTGTTTATCTTTGTGAAACGACACATAATCAAATCACATCTTTTCACTGAGCCTCATTCCACATTACACACTCGATGTCTACAGTTCTGTGTTCGTAGTGACGAGGAATCCACATGCTTCACCCTTTCATTCCTGCAGGGAATTAATAAATAAAATGTCACCATTTTCAGTCAGTTATTGATATTTCTGCAGCTCTGAGATCACCTCCATGTGTGGATTGTGATGAGGGACAATATACATCAAGTGCCTTTTAATATGCATACTTTAAATCTGCTTTGAATTAGTATGTAATAATAAATGGGAGATTATTTAAAGATTGGCTGGACTATGTTTGTCCCATTATGAGTCCCATTCATACTAAGCATGTTTTCTATTTGCAGGAAGCTTTGCAGATTGCCTCATTCTGAAAACTATGGAAGGGATTTCACACATTCACCAGAGAATTTCTTTCTCTAAAAGGGTTTAAAGTGTTCTTGCTTAAAAGGTTTCTTTAAAAACAAGAAGTTCGGTGTTTACATTACATACCGATGTATCTTTATTGTATGTTATTATATTATATTTCTTTTTAAATATACATTTTTTTAGCTATAGTGTCTCTCCACAAACCAGCAGTATTTATGCAAATATCAGCAGCACATATGACATCAATAAATCCATTTTCTGTCTCGTTTTATTTTCCCGTAGTCTACCAACACACATTCTTCCAGACATTAGCGTAGTCATCCAACAAACACAATTATTGTGGAAATCGTGTTACTGCGAGCCATGTAAGTGCTTTAATTACACTATTACAGTTTCCAGTGATTGGATGATAGTGTGCATGTAAACATTCTGCATGAGGAGGAGACGGGGGAGGAAAATAAAGATAAAATATTAATGAAAGTGTGTTTGCATCACTGCTGATATCGACTCATTGGTGATTAGAAAGTAGACAAGCTCCGGAAAAAATGTTAAATAATTACAAAATCTGATCAAAGCATGCTCCTTGTAATCTAAAGAGAGAAAGCAACAGAGTAAATGAAGTAAGGAAGATATCAACATGTGACACAACATAAACACACACGTGTAAATCGTACGGAATCCATCTGAAGTCAAACTCTGCAGCTTTAACTTCGACCTGATCGCAAGTCTTTGAAGACTTTCTCTGCTCAAATTGCTTTTCCTCTGTTTCGCTCTCGTTTTCTTTTTAACCCTAATGAGCTTAGCCGCAGGTGCCTAGCAACCGCTCTGACAGCTCGACAATGAAAAGTCGGGGGTGGATTTCGTTTGTTGTGCTAACCTCCGCATGCTAATGTGTAGCTGTGTCGCTTCAGCCACAAATATCATTGAATCCTCTCAACCCCATCCCCGCTTTGGCAACCATTCTCAATTCATACCACCCACACCTTTCATCCACTTAGCAACTTCCAAGACAAAGTGCTCTGGCTGTAGCTACCTTTTAGCATCATTGAAACGCCCCCGGTAGCTACGGGATGCGAAAGAGTCTTGCTTTTTTCCCCTGGTACTTTATGTTAGTTTTGTGTTCTAGACAGTAGCCGGACCCGTTGATTCATTCCTGCAGGGATTTTTAGTCTAAGTGGGCGGCTGGAGAACAAGGGAGCCACAGGGTGCATCAATTATCTGAACATGTTTCAAACTAGATCTTTTAACCATTAGCTGCTTTTCACACAACTGATTATCTGAACTCTATACGACCAAACGAAAAAATCTAAGGGCGATTGTTTGATAAAGCCCAAAGGTCCATTAGTATTCTCCGAGGGGTCCGTCCAAAGCGAAACCAAAGCTTTGGAAATAAAAAAAAGTCAGATAAAGTCCATCCCTTCTAAGTGCTGCAATAATTCAACAAAAGAGCCAAGACGGACTTCACTTCCATATGTTCACTCCACATTCTCTTGGTTAAAACCCTGAAACTTGTGTATATATTAACTTAATGTTAGCAATCCATTTTACTGCATAAACCAAAGCCCGGGAAGACAAATGGGTCTCCAGGTCCCGCTTTGAGCACAACGGGGTCATAACTCTGACTCACATGTGGCAGCGGAGCTCAAAAAGCACTTTTTTATTTAGACAAATAAATTACAATTTATTCACAGTATTTCATCTGAACATTGATTTGAGCTCATTTATGACTGATTTAGATTAGCAGTCAGGTACGGTGAGGTTTAAAGGTTTAATTAATCCGTACCAGGGATACGTTACCCAAGAGGGTTTTTCATATTCATGTCCCAAAGCCACGAATGACTTCACCGCAGAAACACGGCCTTTGCTCATCTCAAGGGCCAGTCGTCATATTCATGGCCCGACACAACTCGCTGAGACGATGCGTCTTCTACTTTTTAGATTTTGAGAGTATAAGAACCCTTTATGCACAAAGCCATTACACTGGCGTCGTCTCTGAAGCGAGTAAGATCAATGAATACAGTGGATTCATGAAGACATAATTCCATTGCACAGACCGCAGGTGTGCGTGACAGCGTCTCTCATTAACTGAAGATTTGCTGATTATGTTTTCAAGATTTTTCTTAAACAAACACAGCTACTCGAGTCGATTACTTTAACAGCAGTAAGCTAATCTTGCTTGTGAGTGTGGCTGAGTGTCTGTGTGCATATTCACACGTGCATATATTCATACTGCACGTTTCTGTTTTCTACGGGCAAACTTTTTTGTATTGTCGTAATTATACTTAGCGCTTTAAAATGAGTTCATATAAAAGCGCTTTGATTGTAACCCTAACCATCAAAAGAAGAAAAGAAGCTGGTTTTATATTTATTTACAAAACGTTAAATCCATGTGGATCGTCTCAAAATTGAAGACCTTTCATAATTAATAAGAAGTGCAAATTTTATGACCTTTAATAAAATGTAAAATCGAATTGAAGACGTTTTAAGGGCCCGCAGATCTTGGATGCATGTGTGGCATTAACCCCGTGCTGGTTTTTTAACATTAAAAATGGATATGTATTTACCACAAATCACACACGTGTCAGCGTAATGAAGGCCAACGCCTCCTTACCTTTGGGACATGATCTTGTATGCATCTGGCAGGTAGCACCGCGTGTTCTCCATCTGCGCTGGGTCTGCGTCACAGATCTTGTCATCGGTGCGGCCGTAGTTGGCGCTCTCAATCATGATGACGTCCGTGCCCGGGCAGCGCAGCTCGATGGGATAGCTCTCGCACGACAGCTCCCTCCTCACCACCGCCATGGGGATGGGGGCTCGACTGAAGGCTGGAACAGAACAGTACGACTTATTACTTTTCTAAACTTAAGTGTGAAAACAACTTTATCCTGCGAGCTGAATAAAAGAAAATGTGTGTATTCCTACAGGAGAAGACAAGAAGAGATCTGCAATCTAAAGGTCTGCCACTGAGACACACGAGAAGAGGTTGTCCACCCTCGTCTACAGAGCGCGGGCGGACAGGACGCTGCCTGTTTGCCGTGGGAGGACGAGCAAAACCACAGGGGCCCTCGAGAGGCCAGGAGGTGTGGAAGCAGAGTGAGAGATTGACACAGATCAAACATAAGGAAATAGACACGGTGTTTGCATTTGACTGAGAGGAAAGAACCATTCATTACGTGGGCATTCAAGTGAGAAATTAGAGACAGTGAGAAACACCGAGACAAAGAAACCAGAGCAGCGCGTCTCATGTAAATTGTTACAATTTCCCTCCAGACTAGAATCTATAAATACGAGGGCCCGCTTCACTCTTTGTCTTTAAGGTGATACAATGCGCTTCATGAAAGCACACAGGGACAGGAGGCAGAGCGTCAAAAGTGCTCGTGGGCTCAAGCCAAAGCTGAGTCTGTTTGGCAAAAATCTGCTGTTAACCGCAGAGCCAGAACGGCCAGTAGGGCTCGAGCGGCCGAGCGGCGGAGGTTGCTGCTCTTCCTCTCTTTGACACAGGCGCACGCACGCACGCGCGCACGCCCACGCACGTCTGTGGAGGCTCACAGTCGCGCACGAGCGTGCATGTGCACAACAGACTGGAGTCCTGTGTTTACAGCGAGAATAAAAAATGAGCGAGAAACATAAACACTGGCCTGAGTGACTGTAGGAGGACTGTGGCAGTTATAGATTTTTTATAAACATCCTCTCAGACACGCGTCTGAGCTGCAGGAGCCAGACGACATGCAGCCGCAGCATTCATCAGGGAGGACAGACGGACAACGCCACAGAAAGCGTTTCACAGAGAGCCCATGTGAAAGTAGGGCTCGGCAATATCACCTGAAATCAATATCATGACGGACTGTCACACTTACCTCCCTAACAATACACCAAACAACGTTTTTTTGTTGTTTTTGAAACATGTGCACAATCTTCTGTGGGACTCTCATCAACCGTGTGTGCGTGACAACATTTTCTCAACTAACTATTCAGAAAACATCCAGAACACAACAACTAGCAGCAGGTCCACCTTGTGTTTAAATGAGTGTGTCACATATATGATAAATAGACCTGAAAAGCACATTCATGGTGTCAATCATCTCAGTCCACCTGCCCGTTTCAGGGTATGAAATGGAAAATGCCTGATTATGAACAAAGTAATAAACTGCTCTGTCTGCCTGTGAAATGGTTTCTTTTTTCTCAGCTATGCAATCATCATAATATATGACATGCTCGTCAGCCAGCTCATAATAATGCTATTTTCCGACAGAAGTTACATTTAACTTTGTTCAGCATCGTGTTGACTAATGTGGCATTTAAATATCATCCAGTTTAGACTGGATAGTCATGGTTAATTACATATCATAGAACCATTAAGTGTGCACATGACTTGCTCTGTTTGGAATAAAACCACAGAGAATGTAAGCAACAAACCCACAGCATGTTCCCTCAACCCTGCACCCTCAACCTCTCATCCCTCAACCCTGCACCCTGCACCCTCAACCCCTCATCCCTCAACCCTCAACCCTGCACCCTGCACCCTCAACCCCTCATCCCTCAACCCTGCACCCTCAACCTCTCCTCCCTCAACCCTGCACCACTCAACCCTGCACCCTCAACCCTGCACCCTGCGTCCCTCAACCCTGCACACTCAACCATGCACCCTCAACTCTGCACCCTGCACCCTCAACCCTGCACCCCTCAACCCTGCACTCTCAACCCTGCACCCTGCATCCCTCAACCCTGCACCCTCAACCCCTCATCCATCAACCCTGCACCCTCAACCCTCAATCCTGCACCCCTCAACCCTGCACCCCTCAACCCTGCACCCTCAACCCTGCACCCCTCAACCCTGCACCCCTCAACCCTGCACCCTCAAGCCTGCACCCCTCAAGCCTGCACTTTTACGCTATACAAATTCTTCCATTTTCACTTCTTCAAATGTCATCCAGGCAGGTAGCACTTCTAATCTTTCCCTAAAAATAAAGCAGAGAGAAAACACAAAGACACACGTGAGGTGACACAACAAAAGAAGCCACTCATTATCGTGTCACTTCATTTTGTCTCAGAAATCATTCAGACCCCAACACCGTAAAGTGCACTTGCCATGGAAACATCACACATTGGAATAATTGTATTCATTCTGCTGATGAAAGCCATCAATTATCTTCCTCTTAATGGGAAGATTTATTCCGCCCCCTGAAAAGTACTGGTCTAGATCACACTGAACTTCTTTGAAAGTGACAAGCGCAGAGAGAAAGGATAACATAGGTTGACTCAGGCAGGTGCATTTAGATGAATGACAAAAGAGTAATTGACTCTGAATGAAAAAGCGCGATCTTGCTTTGTTCATTGATCTTCATTCTTTTGTGTGTGTTGTCTTTTTTTTTTAAAGATGACATCCAAAGTGTAGAAAAAAAAACACAAAAAACCTTGTTACACGGTTTTCTATTATACAACCTTATATTAGGAATCTCGACTAATTTGATCTCTATGGTTTCTCTTTATGAATAATTCCTCTAAGCCTTGTAACCCTGCAAAGGCAATTCATGCCAGCGTCCCCAAAAGAAGCATTAAAAAAACATCAGAGAGTCGCGAGCTTGACGCCGTCAACACGGGCACCAGCAATCCCCTAATGTAAGCAAGTAAACGCACGCCAGTGGCGTCTCGGATTACCCGCCTAGTCAACAACTGTGGTGTAATTACATTTGTGCCCGGCGGCGGTGATTGATAGGGCTCATATTTCTCGCTGCCAGAGCCAGCATCCTGCCCCGGTCGCACGTATCTCCGTCTACCTGCGCACATCATCAACGGAGCTATCCAAAGTCAGAATCGTCTTATTGAAAGTCCATCCTCTTATCTTAGGTCTGTGTTCTATTCCCTTTCTCTCTCTTCCCATCACAGCAAATACTGTAGAGGAGGATTCATATGCAGAGCGCATCTCTCTCCTCCACTGCAGATTCTCCCTGGATAATTCCTCTGTCAAGTGCACTGCAGCACATGGAGAGAAGAAGAAGAAGAAGAAGAAGAAGAAGAAGAAGTTTGGGGGGAGCTAACTGTAAGGGTGCCGCTGGACACTTCCACTACTTTCACACCACAGAGCAGGGTTTTCAATCATGATGCTCGCAATTGACATCGCTCACGAATAAATGAATTACTCACCAAAAAGGGCAACAGAAAGGTCAGAGAGAAAAGAATGGTCATTTTGAAAATGTCGCTCCCCCGCAGAGCTTTTAAAAATCACTTTGAGGGAAAACTATTCGGAGTTTTGATTGTGGGTTTGTTAGTAGTCGTAGTAAGTAAGAAGGGAGACGTTCGGCTTATTCTGGGGTCACGGGCGCGTTACCTTCTCCGAACCACCGGACACTGGAGTGCAGACGGAGCAGCGTAACAATGACATTTAAAAGTCATCATTAGTAACAAAGCAGGGGCCTGAGGGGGCTTGTATTTTCATTTCATCCCCCAAGAAAACATGTGAGGGAGAAAGAGTTAAGGTCAACCTCCACACATTATTACAACGAGCCTGTCTATGTGTCACAGCTCTACAGCAGCAGCATGCTTTCAGATCACTTTCAGGCTTCACGCTCAGACGCAGCGGATCGGTTCCCAATAAATAATCACGCAGCCGGGAAGTCTGGCAAAGTGCCGGATGTGTTCCCGGTTAAAGAGGAACGCAATGTCGTGGATGTGAGGATGTCATATCATATATTATATTACTATTATATATTATATTTTATTCTTATTCAAAAAGGCTCAGTTTCTGCAGCAGATGATACAAACTGAAAACTGTGTGTGTGTGTGTGTGTGTGTCTGTGCGTGTGTGTGTCTGTGTGTGTGTGTGTGTGTGTGTGTGTGTGTGTGTGTATAGATGCATTCAAATGAACTTCTGACTTCATTGAATTAATGGTGGAGAGGGAGGAGGAGGTGGAGGAGAGAGAGAGAGGAGGAGGTGGAGAGAGAGGAGGAGGTGGAGAGAGAGGAGGAGAGAGAGGAGGAGGTGGAGATAGACGAGAGGGGCTGGAGATAGAGGAGGAGGAGGAGACAGAGGAGACAGAGGAGGAGGAGATGGAGGTGGAGATAGAGGAGGAGATAGAGGAGGAGGAGGAGGTGGAGATAGAGGAGAGGAGGTGGAGATAGAGGAGGAGAAGGAGCTTATTCAACACATCAAATGTCTCTTTTTCTGGATCCGCCACAGAGCTGGTGATTGATTAGCGCATGAATCTGGATTCTGTTATTTGATTGACCAGTGGCAGCCTGTCACACACATTTCCTACTTTGCAACAAATGGCATTTACTGGGGAAAAAAAAAAAAAAGTAATTTGCAAGACTACTTTGAATATCAACTTTAAAAAAGTATAGCATTTTCAATAATGCATGAAGGATTATTTATCTTGAAGTGAGAAACAGTTCAGGCAAATTGTTCTCCCAAGTAAATTACGTTTACATATGGCCTCAGGCGAGCAGAATCTCAAAGGCTTTTTACGCGGAATGCAAAATTATCCAGGAACTGAACTATCAAAGGACTCTGCAGACAGAGCATTTAAGAGAACGGCATCAATAAAACAGCATTTGTGCTTCACGAGAAGGAATCGAGGCTCGGAATTGGTGCAATAACTCTCGCCTGTATCGCCACGGTGGTCAGAAAGCAGCCTGACAGCTTTAAAAATGAGCCTGAACAAGACATTGTGTTGAAGGTGCAGCTGGATGACAGAGTGCGTCTGTAAGGATGAATTCACGAGACAAACTTATCAAATCAACTTGATGCTTTTGACACGTTGACCAATGATGCCGCTAAGTACAATTAGCATTACTCACGATGACAGGACCCAGATATCCAGAATGAACGAGCCATTTGTTTCACGTGCGCTGACACACATTTCAACACATTAATTGGCAACACAACTGATTCCAGCGGAGGGGAAAGACTGATTGGGTTTCTTTGCTGGGCGGCAACGTGCAGATGCCAGTTTCAAACCGTCAGTCAAAGTGCCCGGGATGCCAGGAGGGAAATTAGCTCCTCGTGTTAACAAATGAGCTCGGAGGGAGAAGCGGATGCAGTGCAGTCATAATAAAGTAGTGCGCCTGACGAAATGGGACTCAGCGTATTGCTTTTCTCCTTCCTACCATAACAATGTATTGACGACGCCAGAGTTAATAACTGTGAAAGTTAATACATTGGGTAGATGGAGGGATATGTGCAGAGCACAGCAGTAACCTCATGTACACACACGTAACACACACAAGTACTGTGCCATCGCTCCATAAAGGCTTGATTCACATACTCACAACACAGGGGTGAAGAGTCTTTCCATGCAGCGAGCACTTTCCTTTAATTAATCACTACTTCAATTCATTAAGTGCATCGCCGTGGAAAAGAGGAAATGGGAGGAAAGTCTCGTGTTCAATTAGTTTCTTCGGTCAAATCCACTCCAGTTCAGGAGAAATCAGTGATCCCCTTCAGTGTGGATCAACTAGTTCGTACTCGCTTTTATTTTAGACGAGCTGCGTTGTCTCAAAAAGACTTCCTGTTCAGGGCACGTGTTCCTGTTAATAGTTGCTCTGAAGCGTCGATTCTAAACACGCGCGCGTCCTGTGCCGTGGTGTCCGATGGTCCGAGCCGGAGGTGAGTGTGCGGAGCTGGCAGCGGCGCCCGACAGCGAGGAGCTGGGCTCTGTTCAGCTCCGCTCAGGTCTCGTCTCTTTGCTTCTCCTTCCTGGAACACACTCACATGCGCCGGCATCACTCAGGGGAAGATCTCAGCCAAGACTAAAGCACCTTGGCCCCCCACAGACTGTACGGTGCCTCCGAGGCTAAAAGGAACACAATCCAGGAGACACACACACACACGCACACGCACACACACACACACACACACACACTCCCAGAGCAGCCATGACTCAACATGCCCCTATAGTAACACGTGCCCTGACGGTAATTGAGGTCAAAGAAAAGAAACAACAGCTGATTTCCGTCTTGTGCGAGGGGAAAGAGGTCTTTTCCTCGCTCTTCTTTTACCGCACAGCATCAGATGGGATTGCCTCACAGCACACCGGAGGCAAGAGCTCGGCTAAGTTTAGCATCGTGAACCGAGAACTGCGGTGCAACCTTGCTAATCTGAGGCTCACAGGAAACTGAGGCTGCTCAGCGCTCAGACTAAGGAAAACACAAGGACAAGGACAAGGGCCAGGCAATCAATATGAGAAAAACATGCACGCTTTCTAAAACATCCGCAGGGGGCCGAGTGTGAGGGACTGCTGCTGCTGCTGCTTTCACATTGCACATATTTCAATCTTGGGGAATTTTTTCCAAAGGCACTATTCTTAAACGCATCCTCCTTTTACCTCGTCAACTATTTTCTGAATCCTTTGAATTTCAAAAAGCATAAATGTAGGCGTAGCAAAGTGGCGGAGGAAGTATTTAGAAGCTTAGCAACACCTCAACGTACAAGTTGTAATTATAAATAGAAGTTCTGCATTTGCCTCGACAGAAGTATGAAAGTATGACCAGCGAAATGTACATAATGTACACGTTCTGTATTATTACTACAACATGGAAGCAGCGTTTTAATGTTGAAGCAAATTTAACCATGAATACTGATTTAATCTACGACATCTATACAATCTATAACATGGCATCACATTTTTACATTTAAGTCGATGATATGCTTTGTCTGTAAATTCTTGATATTCATAACTAAAGTAGAATTACAGAGTAGCACAAAATGGAAAAACCAAAGTACAAGTACAAGTACCTCCAAATTGTGGCGAAGAACCGCACTTAAAGAAAAGTATTTGTGTTCAGTATTCTGCACTCTCTTTGGTAATTACTTGGGTTATTAAAGTTATAATGTTTCTCAGAGTGCAGCCAGGCGCTGTGTGCTAAACACAAGAGAAGAAAGAAGTTTCTTCAAATCAGAATTTTTCTTTTTTTAAAAACATAATCTAAACTTCCTCATGTCCATGTCTAGCAGGTCAACATCCACGCTCTGAAATAAAGTACAGCTCTATAGTAACCTCCATATCTCTTTCTTCTCCTCAGGAAGCACCACTTCAGGCCAGCTCTTGACTGCGCTTCATTTATTGCCATAGCAACCCACAGTATTGCGCGAGGGGCTCGGAGATACGGCACAAACCAGTAGAAACCTTGGAAACGTGTTCTTTTGTCCTGAAAAGGAAACCAGGCGGCTGCGTGAAAGCATCCCGGGGGCTTTACTCATTACATTTATATTAATAGTGCAATAGTGAGTGGAAACACAACTGAAGTCCCACTGACATCACGACCAAACGCGTTACAACTTCCTGCTTTTGGCACAATATGACGCGTGTCAGAAACAAAAAGCACGAGAGCCGAGATGACGCCGCCGCATTGGTTGTACATGCATGTACAAGAATGCGTGATGGCAGCTGATGAACACGAAAGAAAAACACATTTATTTTTCAACTTGAGACAAGCATCCTTTACATGAAACAGCATATTGTTTTTCTCGTGAAGGCTGTATTAAAAATGTGGCCTTGTTTGGAAATTGGGTGTGTGGGAAGTAAGGATGAGCATTTCTCAATTTCCTCGCCATTTGAAGACAAAAACAGGAAATTGAAAGCGTCTTTCGCGGCGTCCTTGTATGAACTTCTTTGCATTCTATTGTGTGAAACGTATCCTTGACACGGACCGAACTCTATGAATTACATTGCAGTGATTTGTTTTCTGCTGCAGAGTATGTTTGGAAATGAACCTGCAGGAAGCAAATTCTCTTTCCCAAACTGGTGCGAGTGGAATTTTTACTGCAGAGTAATATCCGAGGGGCAAAAAGCATGAATTAATACCAATTAAAGCTCAGTGCTGTAATGTTTACTCACATAATGAAGAACAAGAAATTATTTAAATAGAAAAAATTAAATTGGCATTTCATGCATATGCATCTGTTGTGTTTTTTTAGGTAAACAAAGACAATATTTCTAAAATGATTTGCCCCAGTGGAGCCACATTCATAACGACACGTATGCGTTGACTCCACATGCAGCACTACTTGAGTAATCCCTGAAAGGTACAATTCAAAGGCACGTGAATGAGTATAGATAACAGTGAGAGGGTAAGCGGATGGGGGTCGGGGGGTGGGGCGCGGGGGTTTGCCCTAAATACTGGAAGAACCCAAAGGGTGGTGCAATCAGATGTGCCGAGTGGCATCAGCAGATCTGTCTGTAGCTCTACTTAACTGCAAGATGCTTCTTTTGTTCCTCCCCGTGGTTTGTTCATTCTTACACGTGTGTTGTATATTTTGTATTGGGTTGGCGGGGCGGGGGGGGCTCCCCTCCCTTGGGTATATTGCTATCTGCCGTTTACACCTACGCATCACAGCGTTCAAAGATGACATTCTTTAAATCAGGCCCTGCTCTTCAGTGAGCTGGTGGACCTCGTGTCAGTCTTCTCCCAGCGGGACAGGACAGGCCGCCTCGTGTCAGGCAAAAGGAGGTAAAGGGAGATAAAAGGAGGTAAAAGGAGGTAAAAGGAGATAAAAGGAGGTAAAAGGAGATAAAAGGAGGTAAAAGGATGTAAAGGGAGGTAAAAGGAGCTTATAAGGACAAGAAACCAGGTTAAAGAAAAAAAGGTTGGATAAGGAGGTAAATGTGACGAGAGATTCCTCCGCCACCCACAGAGTTCCACATGTATGCAATCAATGCAGTGCTGCTGCAATTAGCCTGGGTGGCTACGCTGCATCTGAGACGCAGCCGTGATGATCTCCTTTGATCCTCTTTGCTTCTGTATTCAACATGACAGGTATCAGACATGGGTTAGCGTGCAGAGATAATGAACGTTGAATATGTATGAATCAACACGTACGTGGTGCAACTCTGAACATGTGGCACATTGGAATCCGACAACAAGCATAAAAAAGGAGGGAAAGTGAGATTGCGGTCCGTACATGCCACACACGCCTTCACACAAGCAGGTGTAGAGCTGTAACGCGTGACGCGATATCACAATGAGACAGGCTCGCGCCTCAAAAAACAACTCATTTATCTGGAAAACCTGCTCCTGAGAAGCTTCAGTGGTTGTATATCTGAGTTTAACAGCACGCACACGCTGCACGAGACCACGTGACACGTTGTGAGGCTGCTTGTATATATTTAGCGAGTTGGACGATACATGTTCGGAGACATTTACTGAATAATATATGAATGAACTGAGGAGAATGTCAGATTTGTTGAGATGATGAGACCTAATTATTTGGCTGGTTGTTTGCATGTGTAGGTGAGAGAGTTTTGGCACTACATTTCCCATCATGCCTTATATAAGAGGTGGATAGCACTGCAAGGAGCCACGAGATACATGTCGGCGATTATTACCAGGATAAGAAAGTAGATTATCTGACTGTTGTAGTTTTACTCTGACGTGAGTGACAAGCCAATAACATTTGCTTAACTTGAAAGGGTCATGTGGTAAAAAGGTTACGTAAACAGGAAGTGCAATGTGGAAGTCGCCGAGTTAAATAGCTGTGCGCTAACTTGGACATTTTGTCTAAAGTCACTTTACATTAGCAGTTCATGTGTATCGTGTAAAAACTAAAAAGGTTGACGATGAAGCTGCAGGAAGCGCCTGATAACTTTAACATGACGTACTTAATGTCCATTTACGCATGGCAGGGAATACGGGTGCGAGGGGTTAAATCCAGACCCCCCAGTTAAAGGGTGGCCCCCATGATCGTCACCGTGACCCCAATATAAAGTACCCACCATTGTGAAACGTCTGCAGCGGGCCTATAAAAGTGGCATTTTGTGTGATGGCGTAGCTGGCTGTGGAATGACATCGCTCACTCTGCCTCTCCGGTTTCAAGCCTCCTCAGTCCATCTCGTGGCAGAGAAAGGAGAGCATTATCACAGTGAAAAAGGATCTCCTTCTAACCCCCCCCCCCCCCCCCCCCCCCCCACCCCATGAGGGGCAGTGATCACGAAGGCAGCATGTGTGTGTGTGTGTGTGTGTGTGCAGAGTGGGAGGGAGTGCACCGCTGGGGAATGTGCACCTGCAATTTTTCTCATTTGACACAGTTGGTCTTTTGTGGGTCGCCGGCACAGGGGGATGTCTGTGGAAGTTATGGCTCCTGCCCTTCAACCCCCACCCCCCCCCACCCCAAAAAAACACCCCTAAAAAACATCTTCTTCACTATGGTATTCTCCATCTTAATGTGGAAGAACATAATGTGAAGAATTTGCCGGGAGAGGCGGAGCAGAAGCATCTCTCCACAGACATCAGAGGTAAAGTAAGCGTCTGCAGATTGATTAATAGAGATCAATGAAAAGATGATATCTAGAACAAGACATCAGCATTACATTCAAACTAGGAAAACGTACGAAACAGACCCATATATTAAATATAAAAATGTAGAGGAAGGAGATGTTTGTGTTTTTGTTGCTCAGGATGAATTTAATGTTGTGTATCTGCCATGTACAGTGACATCAGAAAAATAAATCCTAAAGATAAGGTGAGATTTGTTTTCCCTGTCGGGGGGCGATGGTGTATATTGACGTGGCCTTAATGAGGAAATAGTTGTTTTGCCAAGATCTATAGAAAATGTGCGGAAACCTACAAGGAATCTTTTTAAATATCTGTATTTATTTACGGATCTGTACATTAAGATGTGTTAATGTTGGTTGTTGTTGGTGGACACTGGATCAATCCACCATCTCTCAGGTCTGCCTCTACACAAATTCACCTTGATTAAAACTCGGGTCTTATTTACGTTGTTGTTTCTAACTTTCTACTCGCTAAAGTCAGAGCTGAAATCAAGAAGTATGGCAACATTGTGAAAAAGAATCCCGACGGCGTGACAGGCACGAGGTCAGAGGATCAAACAGCCTTTAAACAAGCTGTCAGGTGAACGAGAAAACCAAAGCAGCCCGTTGTAAACATCCATCGCTCTTTACACACGTCACACCGTCCAGTCACAGTCTTTCTGACTGTGACTGGATTCTCGCCCGACTTGCCACAACTTTAGTGAGTGCATCATCATAAGAGACAGAAATGTTCGGCAAAAACTCCCAAAACACGACCCAAGCTGTCATAAAACTGAATTATCCTTTAAACACGGGGTCGAGGGAGTAAAGTTTGGGGGAGCATGTTCGGTCAGGTTATCAGTGGCGACTCCCCCCACGTGTGACAGCTGCGGTGCGAGGCCGCGCGCCGACCCCCAGAGCCTCGATACAGTACATGTGCAGAGGACGTGACGGGAGCCAATAAGGAAGATTTGTGTTGTACTGTGTGGGAGGGCTTGAGAGAAGGACGATAAAGGGAGGCAGTGTGTGTGCTGTGCGAGCAGTACATAAAATACATAAACTACGGAGTATTTCCATCCCGTGTGAAGCACTAGAAGTGTAAACTACTTGACCCTGGCATCCTTCCAAACACGGAGGCCACGCTGACGAGCCCCCGTCACTGCGCTGCTCTCCATCCCCCTTTTATTTTAACCAGAGCACAATTAATAAGGAAATGGAACAGCTTCCCAAAGGAGGCTGCTGCCTCCACAATGGAAGCCTTCTTTTGTCAATGGCTGTATTGAATTCCCCGACAGGGCCACTGGGCCATATTGAAGGCCATCTCCAGTATCCCCCCCCTCCCCCCCTCCCCCCCCCCCCCCCACCTCCGGCTCTCTATTGCTCCCTCGCTCTTATCCTCAAGGTCTTATGGGCTAATCTGTGCCACAGTATCATTTGATCCCTCCCACCATTTTGCTCCAAATGAAGAATTTACAATACTTTATATTGATTCGCTGAGACAAAATCAGCAGTTACTGTGCATGCCTGGTTCCTTCAAAGACAGAGCGCAGGGATTAAAGAGCAGGGTCACACACCAACTCGCCCGTAATTGGCTTTTTGCTGCGTCTGTGATGAACTTTGGTTCAGGGCAAATGGTATCAGAGCTTTAGTATTCTTTGTTTGTGTATGAAAGCATTAAAATTCACCCTGATAGCTTGAGTGCTCCATAGGAAAAAAGAGAGAGAGATCAAAAGGAACAATAACTAATGAATCCTTTACCAGTTTTACCTTTCAGCTCTTCCCTTTGTTGGTCAAATAAAGGTGGTATGGTGTCCCAGCACGGGTCTTCCTCTCTCATGCTCCCACCACACGACATAATCAGGATTTATAGACAACGTGCTAAAAAAGCAGAGAACCAGTTGTTCAGGTCTCGTTGTACTTGAATAGACGTTTTAAAAGTCTTCGTTTGTGCTGCTGTGTTGACTGTTTCAGTGCACTTCACTGCGAAGCAACATGTCACATAAGTCGCAGAAGGAAGCTTCCCCTGAAATAAGATCCGCAAGTCTCCGAACAACAGCACAACCAGCACAACTTAATCCAGAGTCTCACTTCTGAGGCACAGATAGAGCGAGCTGGATGCTCAATAGATAGTAGAGTCGTAGTTTAAAGATGAACGGATTCAGAAACTGAGATAAGAGTCCAGTCTGACATTCAGAAAGAATCCGCTCTGCTGCAGCAGGTGACATATCAGAAACAGGAAGCAGTATTTCTCCTCTGAGCTGGGTCCATATGATCCCGAACGTTTGGCATGTTCATTGGATTTTAATTTAGTCTTTATATTGTGTAATGTCTATGTTTAAGTTCTGCACCAGCTCATGTGAAACTGGATTCTGATTCTGGTTGAATATGAAGCGGTTAGCTTAGCCTAGCATAACGACTGGAGACAGCCAGCCATCTGGGGCATTTCTGATTTATTATTTGAAAAAAAAAAAAAAAATGAAGGAAATTATTGATTTAATTAAGTCACATTTTTATTTTCCAAAAAGTAAAAACATCAACTCTTAAATCCTAATCCTAGCAGCTGATGCATCGTATGAAATGAGCTTTGGATTGCAGTATATAACATCATAATATATGTTTCTGTGATGTTTGACAGTGAACCTCGACACGTTACATCCTCAGAGCGAGGGAGCGAGGGAGGGAGGGAGGGAGGGAGCGAGGGAGCGACAGAAAGACCCCCCGACACACACACAGGAACACACAGACTAAATCTAGATATCAATGCATGTTATTAGCAACATGTGATTTAAAAAAGGGGAGATTCTCATCTGAATAATTAGAAAATATGCAAACAGTACGGCCCGAGGCTTGTATCGTAATCATGTGCTGCTGCGGCAACAATTCATCTTGTGGGGGCCGTCAGCCTCGCCGCGCTTCACTCACACACTGTTGTAAAAAGCCTGATGGTGGAAACAGAGCTTATGAAGCTGCTACGTGTGCATCTGCAGCCCTGCAACATGTAATCATCCTGCGCAGCGACTGTCATCAGAATGTCAAGGTGTCGTTGTTACGCGTTGTCACGGATGAAAAGCATACGTAGCATACGTGTCCACATCTCACGGCAGGAAAAAGTAATTAATTTCGTATATTGAGTAAAGCCCAGGTCGCTGCATTGTGTCTCTGCGTGGTTTCTGTTTGCCCTTCCTGCTCCTCACATTCCGCCCACACCCCAAATTACTGCCTGACCCCTGCTGCTGTGCATTGTGGGAAACTCTGTGGTACTGCACGCCCACTATGCCTGGCCTGCGAGCTGGTCTACAGGTTACTGAGCGATTCTCCCTCCCTCTCCCTCCCCCCCCCCCTCTC
>CALSCE010010667.1:8377676-8390329 GCA_943593645.1 Bovichtus variegatus | reverse complement strand
ACACACACACACACACACACACACACACACACACACACACACATGCACTGCACACATTATGCAGCCTAATGTAAACTAACATCCACTGCCACTTGACCTTGCTGTCAATATCTGTCCTCATTAAACACCATTTGCCAGCTGCAAGTCCACTTTAAATGGCATCATTCAGCGCTTACCAAATGATGCCTGAGCAGCCGGGCTAATTCATTTATTTAGAGGATATACACAGGTCCCAGAACGGACACCTATAAAACATGCAGAGGTATTTAACCCCACCCGCCATTCTTAATGTTGCCGTCATTCATTCCTCTTGCGTTGCAAGTTCTGACAGCAATTTGGCAATATCAAGCAGTCACTGCTGATGCCATGGGCAGCAAAGGCCATTCTTTTATTCCCCAGATCAAGCAGGTATTGATTTTTCACTCATTATAGAAGAGCATAAAAAGAGAAGGGGATTTCTGCACGCCATGCCAAATGCCACACAAACTGTTCCTCGTGGAAGTGAAACAGAATACAAAGAAGAGTGGTATTTGAACCCAGCACATTTTCTTTCAATTCAAATCTAACAATTCTATTTAAATAAGGCCTCATGTCCGGACAAAGCGACGCCCACTATAACTGCTAAACAAAAAGCAAAAGAATTTGCATTCAGAAAGAAATAAACCGGAATCCAAATGACATCTGTGGAGGCTACCCTGAGGGAAAGTATAAAAACTAAGTCTTTTTTTTCCATAACTGCAACACTATTATCTATTTTCAGGAAGCCTTGTGTGGCTTATGGGAAAGGCATAATCCATTTCCAGGAAAGAAATCTGTTAAAGCATTAAACCCAAGGCATTTTTAAGAATCTCATCAAAACCATTTTTAAAGCGATCAAACTTTTATGTGAAACTCAAGGAACAAAGTTATTTAAAGTATACATTTTGCCGGCAATTAATTGCTCTATCATTAGATTAAAACATGTGGATCTCAAGACCCCTCCTGCAGGGCTAATAAGCAAAAGACCCAAATCTCTTTTTTAAAAGCACTGAACTAAATGACAGTGTGTGCATCATCTCGTACGGCGCTAGCCTGTATTTTCATGCAGAGATCAAGTGCAGCGGCCGTGCAGCGTCTGCTGTCATCATGCACAAGCGGAGGTCTGCGCCTGTTTAGGACTTTTGTGGCCTTTCCTTGACATTTATTGTCCCAGTGTGTGCAGCGCAGTCCACATTCAGCGCTCCAGTTTCAGGGGTGACGTTCATATGTTCACACAGAATAAACGCACGTGTGTCAGTGTCAACCTCTTTGGTCCAGTCTGAAATATCTCCACAGCTATTGGAGAGACATTCAGACGGTGAATCCTCATGTTCTTTGGTGATCGCTGACGTTCCCTCGAGCTTCTTCATTTGTGTCTTTGAGTGAAATATCTTGACAGATGTTGGATGGATTACCATAACATGTTGTCCAGATGTGCACGTCCCTCTCTGGATGAATTCTGACTTTTCCTCTGGCGGCATCAATGTTCAAATGTTTAATTCCAAATAAAGGCTCGGCCGTTTCCTGCTAACGTTTCCTGCTAACGTTTCCTGCTAACGTTTCCTGCTAATTCAGAACTGTAAGCAAGTTAACGCACGAGACAGAGAGTGACCGCGCTACACACGACCTGCGTCAGCATGTTAGCATTGTTCTTAAGAACACATTGAAAATGAGGTTCGTTTTGAGCTGAACTCGGCGTCACACGTAGCCAACGCGAGGAATCTTTATCCGTGTCTGCAGTTATTGTGAGGAATCAGTTGGGAGTTTAGCTTGGTACACAATACAAAGCGCTGCACAAAGTTTGCACAGTTTTCTTGGCTGGTGTCTGGAGCGTGAAGCCTTCCACCACCCACTCACATGACACCTCAGAATGAATAAGGCCTGTTTTCTTCTCATTGAGAATTTGGCTGCAGTCACTCAACTCTTTTTCACCACAGGGAGACAAAGTCACTGTAATCCTCACATTACTTCACCTTCACGAAAAGTTATGTTTGTGATCTAATGTCGCATTCAAATGCATATGCTGCATAATTTAGCCCTGAGCCGAAGTGCTCCATCCGACTGTACATTATGGAGCTGCAAATGAATGATTGACATCCACCCACTCCGGCGCACTTATTTAAATGCTTCAAGAGGCATCTCAGTCACAACAAAACAGTACAAGTCTCCGTGGGCTCTACAAAGAACTTTGTCCCGCTTTGAAATATGAGCTCAAATAAATCATTTGTTTAATTAATTAAGCAAATTAGGCAAATCCAGGGATGCCTTGGCGGATGGAGTCGGTGCCCTGGCACAAGGAGATTAATTAAGTGGATCCGCACGGGAACAGCGAGACTGACATTGCAGTTTAATGCCCTTGTTTGGTTAGATACAGCCATCCTTAGCATATCGGTGCCGATACGTCGACGCGAGCAACAGAGGGTGTTTGTGAGGTGCATGTTGGCTTAGGTTCAACTCTGCAGAGACAGTACGGGAAACTAAATCAAAGAAAGGGTAAGACTAAAGCAAATGTTTGCAGAATTTCCACGGAGCGAGAGCCACAAGAACCTACAAACAAACACGTGTTGAAAACGCGGCGCACACACGCACACACACCCACCCCCACCCCCCTCCGGCAGGACGATATCTGCACTAGTATCTGACCATGAAAAATATGTGTCAGGCTTCACGCTTCTGTGTCTGGGATTGGTCCACGAGCCGCCATCCATTATAGCCGCTATGTCTCCGATTCCACGGGGTGGTATTAAGTGGAAGGAATATAAAATCCTTCCTGGAGCATTTTACATGCACAGAAACGCATGATTAATGTGCTGCTCAGACATGGCCGGAGTCTTTGGGACGTTGATTTTTCATTGTTATTCACTGTTACCAAAAACAATGACAAGGGGTGCATTTTACTTATTTTTCAACCAAGTGACAGCGTCTGTGATGGAACATTTTATTAATCGTGCACGACTCTGTAGCTATACACACACACACACACAAAGGGATCACATACAAAGAAAAGACGCATAACTCCACCTAAACACAGACACAAACCCCCACCACTCCTTAAGCTGCATTCCATCATTCAAGTTTTTTTTGACCACGCTTGTCCGGAAATATTCCTTATTTTCCTCAGAAAAGTGTAACGTGTCAGTCGGTCGGGTACGTGTTGACATGCAGATGAAGACAAGAAAGGACAGGAAGCTGTGCAGCTTCACTCTCAGACTCTCAGCCAACAGCATCTGCAAGTGTTGCATTTTTCTGAACGCATGTGTTGCTTATCTTCTCTGAAACTTTGCATGCGTGTCAGAAAAAGTGCTTTTCCCCGTGTTTGAATCCATTAATCCGTGCACGCATGCCTGTGCCTGACTGTATATCGACAAATGTGAGCGTAGATCCCAAAGTAGGCCAGCATCCCCTGGAGTAAACACTTCCAACGCTCTCAGGGAGAAACATGCACAATGACACCGTGGTGAGTATTCCCCAGCTGCAGAACTATTCACTGGCAACATCTGGAAGTGTGTGCTTATACCGTATATAGATATATAGATATACATATAATATCTGTATCGGGTTGGGTGTTAAATGATTGCTTCTTCGTAGAAATGCCAAATTGTTGAACCACTTAAATGTGTTTAACAATCCAGACATGCTGAAGTGTGCTTTCTTTAGGGTAGTGGTTCTAAACCTGGGGGTCGGGCGTCATTTCTGCGGTCCCCCGATGGTTGGGATGTGACGTATTTTAGACTTTTGGTTGAATGACATTACGTCGCTTGTACCTGTGATATAATTTGAGAAAAGATGCGTTTTTCTGGGGGGTTATGAACCATCGCTTTAGGGCATTAGTTACAGCAGCAAAAACAAAAGCTGCTACTACAGTCGATGGTGTCAGCTGCATGTCGTCTTTTCCTTCAGGATCAATGAGCGATTGATTGTTGTGGTATGAGTAACAAAGCAGCATGATTGATTTAAAAAGGCTGTGCAGGTGTTTTTGAACGTTTCAGTCCATTTATGACAAATCATGCATGCATTGCTGCTCAACATTTTCCCAAATGGTTCCAACAGCTTTAGGATTGATGCTTTTTTCTCCCCTTTCATAACATACTGACAGAAAGTAAAAGCTAAGGCAGCCTGAAAGGGAGGAAAGAAAACCCTGGCATGCTTGGAAAAAGTAATACTGCACGAAATGTGAAGTGGATTAGATTTGTGGTAACGGGGCTAAAATACAACGTACTTGCTTTAAATAAACTGGCTGTCACGTTGCAGACGGCGGTCTTCTTTAAACCCCCTCACATCCATCCCCATGACACTTTCTTATTGGTCGAGATCGACTGTCCTACATTAGTGTTTATCCAGCCAGGGCGACATGGCCCAAATCTTTTATCACGATAAAGTTCCTTCATATCTGGATTAAGATATATATGAGCATGTAGCATGTTTCTGGTAAGACAAAGAATAATTAGTCAATATGAAATAACCACATGGTAAAGAGTATTTTTTATACTCCTGAAATATTTTCTCATTTGCTAAAGTTTAAGTGGAGCTCCTCCGCACTGGGTTGAAAGGCGGAGGTGTGTCTTTCATGGGTTCAACTGTGAGTGTTAAAACTCCCAACAACAGGTCGGCGTGTGACCTCGGCGCTCCCTACGCCACAACACAGAGTTAACGCTGAAATCACACGACAGCAACAGCTAAAAACACCAGCTGGCTGCGGCGCTAAAGTCACGAACGTCGTGCACGCAGAAGTACATATGTGTTTGCTTACTGGGAATTACAAAGTGACACAATAAGTACACGTGTTGAAAACACCACGGATATGTCGTCATTTCTTATCAAAAATGAGTTTTGATGCCAGACGTGCTCATGCTCCGTCTCCGTGGCTCTTTTGGTCGACTCTCGCTGAATCCCGCTCTGCTCACCGGAGCTCTCTGAAGAGACGCACGACATGTTGCTGTCTGCTGACCTCCTTCTATTGAGCATTAAGGTAAAACTAACGATGCCGGAAAGCGGGCTTTCATTAGCACCGGATGATGAACCCAGTTGCCTCGGCCCTGCGTAGATATCGCAGCACACAAACAATTAAATTAGCTTCAAATCCCCCATTAATGGTTTTAGCCATATCAAATTAACATTGTTATGGGCGACTGACCCCTCCCCACCCTCCCTACATCTAAACCCTACTTGATTGTAACCAACCGCCCCTCCCGCACACACACACACACCGCCCACACACCACCCACACACCACCACTGATTTCTTTTAATCTGAATTTAAATGACTTCATTTAGTTTGCCTCTGAAACAATTCACAGAAGGCCAAAGGGAAACGCTGCAAAAACTACGGCGGTTTCCGTTTACCGAGATGTGGGAAAAGAGATTCCTTGCAACTTAATCTTAAGATCTTAATGCGTGAAATGATAAAAGCCTTTTTTTTCTCTTCTCCTCCTGCAATTCTCGCTATACTAAACATGCGCCACAAAGCCAAAGCGGTGTTAATGATTCTTTGAAAGTAATTTCAGTTCATTTCCTATTGCCAGGAGAGCAAGAGACTGAGACGGGAGGACGAGGGACAGATCTAAAAATAGATAGAAACTCAGAGAAAGGAACAGACGAGAGTGAAAATAGGAAAAGTGTCGAGAAAAAGTTTTGGGGAGTTTAATGAGTGAAAAACTGCTAATTAGCAAGAGGAGCGATAGATGCCGAGAACGAGACGGACATAGAGTCAGAGGCTTTTATCGCAGTTGGCTCACAGAATGTGGCACTTAAATAGCAAGAGGATGAAATTCTGATACGGCCTCAAACCATGCCAGTCATGAAATGCAAGACGCACGTTTTGTGCCCACATCTGCTCCACACAGACAAACACACACAAGCTCTAATGAGCCAAACTCACCCAGAGCGGCTGGTGCGAAGAGGCTGGCGAGGACTAGCAGGCGTGCGGTCCACATGGCCTCCTCCTCTTACCGCCCGCTGCTGAAGGTCCCAGTTGAGTTCAGTCTTTTGCTGGCAAACGCCCGAATCGGGTGCTTCCTGAATGGCGCGACTCCCTCCACTGAGTCACTCTTCCCACAAGACCACAAGTCGCTCTGGTGCCGGCCGCTGTCCAGAATCTGCCAGAGCCAACGAAAGAAACATACATGTTAGATGAAAACCACAGGAAATGAGTTACTCTCTTCATTTCCAGGAACAATGCCTCCTTTACTATAAGCAACACAACAGATGGCTGCGTGGCTTCACCATCGAGTGCGCCGTCCTCATGGCAACGCGGCGTTCAAGTTGTCGTCAAGTGACACAGTGCAAGTTGCTCAATCCCCAGTCAGCGGAAGTCATAGTGAACTCAGGGTGAGGTGTGACACAGAGGAGGCTTGTGTGTGTGTGAAGTATACATCTGTGCTTATGTGTGTTCTGGTTATTGATATGAGAAACAGTGTTCTCCCTTCTCTGTGGGTTCGAGGCAGAACGTCACAGCTCCAGGTGTTGCACCTGCCAATGCATTCGCACGGCCTAAGAAACGACTACTGTGCTCGCAGGTTTTGCTCCAAAATGGCGAAGCAGATCCCCTCTGAAGAGCCGACGGAGCCCGAGCTGACCGTGACCTCCTCGAGGCTCATGGGAGCGCCGTCACCAGTGAACTCCTGACACTGGATGGAGTCATCGCTAAGCTACTTGCTAGTTAACATAAAACAAAATGAATGAACATCAAATGTGTTTTTCATGGCGTAGGCTTGTGAGCCACACTTATTATGTGTTGATTTTCACAAAAATGGTGTGTGAAAATTTGCACATCTCATAAGAGAAGTATGAAAATGAAATAAATATAATATAAAATATAAAGCACTGTGAGACGAACCCAAATTCTGATGAGTTTCTCCGGATTAAACCCATCAAACCCATATCATGATATTAAGGTTAAGTCAGCTTTAATGATTAGGCAACCAAAACCCTTCAATTATCCACGATCAACCATGATCTGCTGCAGAAATATAATCTCTGTAAAAGGGTACAAGCCAAAGGGAGCACACATCAGTCATTCCATACTGCGTTTAATATCCCGCGAGTTAATTCTGTGTGGGACGACAGAAAATCTGGTTACAAAAGGTCAAAACTCGAGCACGCCATCAAAAGGACAAGAAACCGGGGACGCCGACTGACATCAGGATCCGAAATTATACCAACACTACATATTAAATACACCTGTGTCCTTCCTTCAGACGCTCCACTTACACGGCTGCATGGAGTTATTCTTCCCATGTCACAGTGACATTCTGCCATCGGAAAAAAAATCGAGTTCTTAATACGCATTCAAAAATCCGAGATTAGGGCCATCGCATGTTTTTGGAGCAGATATTATTTGGGTTCAAGAGAAGGGCAGCAAGCCTATCTCTGCATAAACAGAGCATGTGGGAAATATTACGAGGTGTAAAGTCAGCGTGTCATCAGAGGAGCTTGAACCACATCAGACCTCGTTTAGCTACGTGACGGCAGGTATTTTAGGACATTAAAATAGTTATGTGAAAGAGTGTGTTCAAAGTAATATCCTCGTGAGTAAACAGCGCTTTTAATAAAACGCTCTGACAGCTGCAGGAGCGCTGAATTAAATATGACATCGAATCAGATGCTGCGACTCCCTTGATAAAAAATAATACATTATTGCTGGAATAATCACATTCAAATTCACTGTCCAAGCGGCAAATTGGACTTGAAGTTTACACTGTAGGACAATTTCTAAGGTGGAGAAACAGACTAAAAAGGAGGAAAAGGTACAAGTTGAAAACATATATCAGACAAGACAATATTTCCCTGGAATGATTGTTGGCATATGGCTTTTTTTTATTCAAGGTTTGCACCCAAAGTGTCAAAAGAAATGCAGAGAGCAAGTAGCAAGGAGAGAGAGGATGATTCTGTGTGTGTGTGTGTGCACGTGTGTGTGTGTGTGTGTGTGTGTGACATATCTCACAGCACAACCGATAAAGCAGCAACTAATTGCACAGGTGTTACTGAGAAATGATCACATAAAATGAAAAAACACTTCACTATCACAGTCTTTAATTTGCTCTCAAAAAACGCGTGGGCTTAGGTACAGGAAGTGCGAGCAACCGCCAAACGAACACATCATAAAATACATATTGATGAGACGGGCTTGGACCCAGTTCAATGCAAAAAGAAAGAGAAGAAGAAGAGGAGGAGTAACAAACTAAAAGAAGAAGACAGAGTGGTAGTCCGGCACTGCCAACTCGTCTTGTATTCCAGAAGGAGCCTGATGATGCATTACGGCGCTGACGTTTCAAGGGTAGTGACTGAGTGGGATTTAGGATAACTCCCTTAGATAAGTTGGCCAACACTCTCAGCCACATCGAGCAGACTTCTTCATTACGTCTCGCTGTTTCCTGCAGAGCAACTTTTCTAATCACTGAGGTTGTTGTTTTTCTTGCTTTTCTCAGTAAGCGTGCATCTGAGTCCAGATGAAACCTGACAGATTTAATTCATTGACTTTTCCATCTGGTTAAAGCGAAAACGGCGCAGGGTGATGTAATAACAGCAATAGTTGATAGGGGGAAAATAAGTCGTCTCGCGGCAATCAGGTGACGGAGATTGATGTCGGAGAAAAAGACAAATGGGAGGCGAAGAGCGTTAAAGGAAATGGAACCTATTAGCTTGATTTGAGTTGGATGCAAATTAAGGTTGCATTCAAGGGGCTTGGTAATCATTGAGACTAAAAATGCCAACTTTTCTGAAGAATATATATTAAGAATATACTGCAAATGACGAAAACAGCAATCTGGAAAGGTGTTTGATTTAAGTGTTAGAATAGAGGAAATGTTTGGCTTCACTGATTTGCTGAGAAACACTCGACATGGAGAACGCTCCTCATAATGTAATTAGACACGATGTGTGGCTGGGCTTTATGACAGACAGAAAACATTCTCAGGAGGGCGAGCTGCACCCAAAAACATGATATACAAACACAAACGAAGAACATACTTGTGTGCATTACCTAAGGAGAAATGTGTTGAGGAACACTTCATATGTTGTACATCAGCCTGGTGTCATGGCCTCTGCTGCCTTTTCTTTCTCTAACTCCAGAGGAGAAGATAGTTTGCCAGAAGTAAAGTACAGTATGACAATTGTTTTACATGCTTTTTGCATATACTTTTCATATTTAAATACACAACTACTCTCTTTTAGAGCCAGAGCAGTATCTCTGCTCTGGCTCTAAAAGAACAAACTAAATCTATTCTGAAAATATATGAAGATATTTTAAAAGTGCAACAGGTCATAGAAAATCTGGTGATTAATGGGATTTTTTTAATTTACTTTTTGATTGTTTTCATTAAAATATTAACTCGTATTAATAAATGCAAAGGTTTTTTCCTGTTTCCTCATGTGATGGTCTGGCAGAGCATCATGTGACATGTGACAATAAAAAAAAAAAGAGTATTGTTGTGGGCAATATAGCTAAACTATTTTACGATGCTATATGTAACTTTTATTGACTATAAATATATATCACACTATGATGCAATAATACCAAATGGTATTGTATGTTTTTGCTTAAACCAGGGAATTAATTACCTGTGAAATGAAGATATTCCAACACACGGATGTAAAAGTCCTGCAAATTCAATATTGTCATAAAGCCGTTCTGCTTATTGATTTGTATCATTGCCCACAACACAGCCACATATATTAAAGCTTACAGTTTATATAATCATATTGCCCGACCGTACCTGAAGCTAAACAAGATGCAATATAAATGTGTTCAGTTTAACAAATTCACTCCGAACCAGACTAATTATGACTTTTACATAACACTGAGGGGGAGCTTTACAGGAAGCTAAGAAATATATTATTCCTTTTCCATGATATGCAGGGCTGCAACTAATGATTATTCTAATTATCAATTAGGCTGACCATTATTTTCACAATGATCGATTCATTGTTTGGCCTGTAACATGTCAGAAAAAAGAGAAAATCCTCAGTCCAAACAGTCCAAACCCAAACTGAGAAGCTGGAACAAGGGAAGGTTTGGAACAAAACGACTGAAACAATCAATTGATTATCAAAAAAGTTGCTTATTTTTCTGACGGTTAAAATCGACTAAATGTTTCAGCTTCACTGATATGAATGATTGTCATAAAGAGGGTTTCATTTCAAGCCTGCACGCTTCTGTAAGTGGACCCTGGAATAGACGTGGACTAAAGAGAAGTCAGTCGACTAACAATCACACGATGTTCTCGATCTGTAAAACGGAGTTTCTCCTTAAAGCATCCTGCAGAGGCACCACAGCAAACCTCGTGTTCACAACAGCTCAGAAGTGTCATCAGCAGGAGAAAAGCTTTTAGACGAATGACAAAATGACGACAGAAGTCTTAGTCGACTCAGACCAAAGCAGCCGATGAGAGAGAGAGAGGGGGGGCAGCCTTCTCTCCCTAACTTGACAATAGATTTTTATTTTAAACCTTTTCAACGTCAGATATGGATTCCTTCTCATCTCCGTCAGCCTGACAGGACTGCAGAGACATTCATCACCTGAAGACATTTCTCCTTCTGTCCCTTCCTGACCCGAGGATTTTCGTTCATTCAGACACATTGCATCCAATGTTTCTGCAGAAAAGTGATCTGATGTGGTCATGCTAAGACGATGTTACTCGTCACGCCTGCTTGAAGCCCTACCACGTAACACAGTGTAATGAAGTAGGATCGTGTTGCCGGGTTAAGTAGCATGTCTCAGATTTTCAACTGTTTCATGACCAGATTCTTATCACAGCAGTGGGGAGGGCTTGGTAATTTTTATGAGACAGACAGTGTGTTCATGCAAATGAAGTGTCTCATATAAAATGAATATTAATCAGGCACACTGTCTGCATACAGTTTGATTGATGAGCACTCACTCGGAAATCATAGGAGATGAGCTGAGATGATTAAAATCGAGATGATCCTTTCCTTCCAGAGTTAAAGATTATTTTTTCCACTTGGTCGGGCTTCCAAACCCTTGCTGATGGTTTCAAATTGAGCAGTCAATGTTATAATACTAAACACAGCAGAAATGTCAAAATCATGCTTTCTAATGCGAGTTGAAAGGTGTGAAAAACCGAAGGTAAATGAGGAGTGCTCTTTTAGGGCACCGTGTGCATCCCTGGAGCTCGACGACGTGAGCAGCAAGGCATTCACTCATACAATTGCTTTTCCACAAGGGACCCCAACACAGCTAGCCAGTGACAGGCAGATAATAGCGCTAACTTTAGCCTGCACAGTCCTGAATGGGCCTGTGTGATAGGCTTGTTGAGTGTGACTGATGGCTGGGGTTAAATAATGGGAGCGTCCCTCCCCCTTCCATGCACACAAAGGCATTGCAACCCCTCCTGACACACAAAACATTTCCCAAGTACAAGACAATAGAAACACAATCCATTAGAGGAAATTACTTGCACGCACAATAACAAGAAAAAAAAAACCTAGCCGCAAAACAAATACAACAAATTACCAATACAAATATTTAACAGTACACAAGCATACAATAGGGATGGGTTACAATCCCACATGGAAGGGAAATAAAAAAGCACGTAGGCCTGAGCGGGCGTATGCAGATAGATGCATCGTTTAAACGCAGGGAAAATCTGCCTTGAGACAGTTCTCCATTATAATGCAAAGCTCAGACACTATCCATTTTCCACGTCTTCCTTCTCTCTATCCTCCCCGTCTTTCTCTCTCAGCATATCTTGCCTAATGCAGCACAAATGGATCCCAGACAAAGGAAGAAAGAGGAAGAGGAGGGGTAATATGCAGGACAGGAAAGAGAGAGGGATGGACTATCAAGAAGAGGGAAAGGGAGGCATGTAAAAGATTGAGGGATGGAGGATAAGAGGTCAGGATGACGGCGATAGAGAGAGAAATCAGTGAGAGAATTGGAAAGATTGATCAAATAGATGAATTAAAAACAGGCAAATAGACAGACTTGAAGATGTAAAGGGAAATGTTCCTGCTAATATTTGAAGGTCATGGATTGCAGCAAGTTAATCTAACGTACAGCCTTCACTTCAGCTGCTGTAGTGCAGGAATATATCCATCAAATTTAAAGAGGTCCAGTCACCAAAATGTCCCACCAGCAAAGCTCCGAACCTCAAGATGTCACACATACATCTATCAAATAAAATCAGCAATGTGCATCATCATTAACGAAGCAACTAATTATATATAATTTATATATTATAAGTACTGTACAACCCTAAATTTCAAGTAAAAGAATAATTTCAGAAACTGTTCATGGGTCTGGATAGAATAGTCCATTGGTCCGGGCGGCACCGATAGGTTGGAAAGTTACCATGACAACCCATCAAGTTGGTCATTAATCACCTCCCAGCAACGATTGGTATGCTGTACCCACAAACATGACAAGTCATTATGTGACCAGGGCTGATTCTGGATGCTCGGCATGACTGCAGAGGCCTTAAATTGCATCGCTGTACTCTAAATGTACGCATTACAAACAAAGAGATATGGTATATAGATTTAAAACACTCTGACCTCAAAAAGGTAAATCCCATGCACCGTATGGATTTATTTTTAAACGGTGGCATCAATAAAGTGCCAATGTATTATGCTGACAGGAGCAATTTTCCAAGATACAAGTTGACAGTATTGGCAGGGTGA
>CALSCE010010667.1:8350742-8369244 GCA_943593645.1 Bovichtus variegatus | reverse complement strand
CTTGTGCATGACAGGAAACAAGTGTTACGGTCATACCTCAACTCCATGCAAATGCATTGAATTATGAGTCAGAATTGCATATGATATTTCACAATTAATGAACACAGAAACACCCTGCAGGTCAAGGGAAAAAAAGGATTTAAATTTAAATAATGTGTCATATTTGAACGATTGAAAATGAAATTATTTAGCGCCTGCAGTCTTTCACAGCGCTCCTTTATTATACTTCTGCAAAGCAATTTATCCGTTATTGCTTTCTAATAGGGCAACATATCCTGGGTCACATCTTCAAACAGCTCGGGAAACAAATGAAAACGTTGTCGTGTATTAGCAGAGACGAGGCGTCACAGTTTGTGGGTGTTAAATGGCCTAAATATGCATATAATGTCCCGTTTACCGTGTGATGCTTGCCCTCCCGCTAAATGAATTATAAAACGGACCTCATGCAAGTGTGAAAAATGAAGCACTTAGACGACTGTAGTTTGAGGGTTCAGAGTGCCACATGCCTTCATCTCCACTTCCAGCAGTGTTGTCTGTAAACGGACAAAAGGCCGAACTCAAGCCGTCTCCGTTTGCAGTAAAAAGGGAAATACTCGCCAGAAGAGCATTGCTTTCAGCATCTTAAAGTTTCTTTCTCCAAAAGACCTCAGCTAAAGATAGAAGCCTTGGCTGGTCCCTGCTCCGTACACTGCGGGAGGATATATTGCTGATATTATTGTTTATCTCGAAGTGAAACTCACGAAGAAATACAGCCGAGTATTCAGCGTGCTCCATCTCTGTCTCCACGCACGTTCTTATAAGCTGTAATAAATGGCTGAGCTCAAATCTGACAACACAATAGATGGCATAGAGTAAGTGGGATATCAGGGAAGTCCGTCCCAGACTAGATATCATTCTTTGTTAATATGTATGTATTCAAATTCGTCCGGCTCTTGAGGTCATGTTATGTAGTGAGACGCATCACATGCATTTGTCTGGCATCCTGAAATCTTGGCACAAATCCTGACTTTGGAGCGGCTTGTCACGGACAAGTAATACACCCGAGAGTCGCCTGTCCGAGTCAAGCACATCGATCGGCTTTCCTTCAGAAAAAAAAAAGGGAGATTGAGAAAGAACGCTATTGGTGAGCCATTTTAAAAATGGGTCTGCATCGTTGCACTCAATTTCTCAATTTCTCTGTGCAAAGTCAAGCGGTTATTAAGCACAGTCAATGATTTCTTCTTTTATTTATTCTCCCATAACACATCTCTTTAAAAGGTCAAAGGGCAAACAGCTGTCAAGCAAGCAACCTTCTTCCATAGCTGGACCTTTTTGTCATGTGCACAGCAGCTATCCTGCAGATAACACACTCTGCTGGCTTATTGATTGGCTCCACAGATTCGAACAGCAGGTTTAAATGGAAAAGCGAAGTCTGCATGGAGAGAAAGGTAATACGATCTGATGATCTCCGCCTGCATAGAAACATAGCTCATTTAATGTCTTGAAATCATTACTGAAATGTAGCAACAACATAAAGTATATCCTGCATTTATAGCTTCCACAAATAAAAGTGATTAGTGGGGAGATTGTTGGAATTGGGTTCAGCCAGCAAGATTGATTAAATGTCAAATATGATGAGAAATAATGATCCTTTCAAAGATGTGGTTTATCCAAATACAGCTTATATAACAATTCTTTTTAAAAATAGATAGCTCAAATATATCCATATACAGAAAATATAAAAACAGAATCACATTTTTGGGGATTAAAAATGTCTTTTAGTAAATACCTCGGAATTCCATTCAGCAGATTTAGGAATAGAACAAAGAAACAAACATTTTATGTTGTTTTTTTTATACTCAATCACCAGAGACTGAAAGAACAAGCAGAGGAGCCAAGAAGCTGATTATTCAATCTCGCCATTTACCTCCAGAATTCTAGATAATGGTCTTCAGTCCACTAAACATAGCCCACAGTATTTAGAAATTAAAGGACAAATGCCAATTTTCCGTTTTTATAGGACATCAAACAAAAGAGCCAGAAAAAACTGCATCCCCCTTCATGGTCTGGCAACACAGACGGATTACGAGGGCCAAGCCTCTGACTGCTGAAATCCAGCGCAGGGGACAACGCAGTGGAAACACATTAACAACCAGGATTAGGAGGAAAGGGAAGGAAAGTGTGATGTATGGACAAGAGGAGGGGAAGAGGCTCACATAAAAAAAAAGGGAGCTTATTTACATCGTCCCCTTCCTCATTAAAGTAAGTATAGAGCACTTTCTCTTGGGATGTGGAATCACAAACCTTTCCTTTTCCTCAGAGGACGTCCTCCTGTGAGCACGACGCTGGAAATAACTGCGAGTCCTCAGGTGAGAGCCCTCAGGGACACATCCACAGGAAGCCATCGCAACCAGCTCATCTCCAAATACTTCATCTGAGATGCCGACTTCTTCAGCAGGCAGATGCCGTGCAAAGTATCACTTTCACATTTTTCATGTAGTGCAGTAGCGTTATCCCAATGGGAGAGCCAGTAAAATAAATATATCCGAGCTGGACATCACAAGCCTAATATACTCTCTGAAGTCTGCATTGGTTCAAAGTTTAGGTAAAGATATAAATAAAGTTTTCTCTCTTCCTTGCGGTCGTTTTATGTCCCGGCCGAAGTACATTTATTTAGTTAAGAGCACAAGAAAAGGCCGGAGTCATTTTTCAAAAATTGATGACGGCCTTGCATAAATTATGCAAACTTTTGTCCTTGTGCCAAACAGTGCATCTACTGAATAATAATTACTGGAGGGACTTGGGGATATGAGTATGCAGAATATGAAACACATGCCAACGTCCCCTGTCATCTGTGGCCAAATCAAGGCAAGGAGACAGAGCTGCAGGACAGAATGAAAGACACAAATATGTCAACGATGGACGGACAAACTGTTCTGCACTTCGGCAGTCTGTCTTTCAACATTTTAAACCAAACTGCTCTCGCTGTCATATTGTTAACATCAACTGCAGGAATTGCAGCAGTGAAATCCTGCGCCTGGCATGTAAATTAACAATCCATTACTTTATTGTCATGTTTAGTGGCTTGGATCGCTGTTGGACATTTACAAGGATTCTGTCATTTTCTTTTGCTGGAGATACTGCGGCTGGATAACTCAATGAATAAGGCCGTTAAATGTTCACACTGCACAGAGTTCACATGGACTTCACATGGATTTCATACGTAGCAATGAATGGAAATCTTGGAACTTGTATTATTCAATAGCCATGAACTGACTGCTGGACATGTGGCATAAAATAAACATTCATACATGTGTGTTTTGGCTTGTATATAAAATCTATTTGTATATTAATACCTTTATAACTAATGACTTATAACAATAATAGTAATGGTATAAGACATTTGAAGGCTAAAAGGTTCTTCAATCAGCCAAATCTCAGCGCTGGCACGGACCGAGCAGCAGAAGGATAGTTGTTGGTGATTTCATATGCAAATGCTATTACCTCCTTAGCTAATCCGGTGTCCCCGCCTTTGGCAACGTAAAGGGGTCGACTTGTCCTATACACTCCAGTGTGTGATTGTGGAGAGACACCGTCTTTGTTCACATTACCTGGATGCAACATTGTGGAGATGTAAGTCTGTGCTTTGTTTCATGAAGTCTCTGAATCAGCTCATGTTGTGCGACATGACACGTTGTCCTTGAGGGATTGGGCTGGTATTGAGGGGGTACGGCTTATTTTTTGGGTAAAAGAAAAATACATATTCTTAAAGGAACAGTTCCACATTTTGTGAAATGCATTCGTCGCTTTCTTGCCGATAAGAGATGCCACACATTCTCATATAACTAACTAACTATCATATAACTGCAAGAAAGCAAATAAGCTTTGTAATACATTTCCCAGGATGTAAAGCTTTTGCTTTAAAATAGGGCCGGGCAATAATTCAGTACGAAATTGATCTTCTTTCATCCTATATCAAGATATCGTGATACACAATTAATCATTTAAACTGATAATAAGAAACTTTTTTAATTAAATTTGTCAGAATATTAATCAAACTATTGTCTGCATGATTTCTCTATTTGCGTGCGTCCGTGTAAACAGTCTGTTTAGCTTGAAATATATACATTTTAAAATTAAATTCACTTGATTATATTGATTATATTCACGATCGTCCAGCCTACTTCAAAATGACAAATCTCAGTGGATTCATTGATGTAACAAATGTGAATTTCTTGTTGGTTTTCAGTGAATACATGTGATGACGCCACTTTGTCAGACAACATTCCCTTGTCGGCCATCTCATTGAATATCAGATGAATTTGCTGGATGGATTAGTATGCATGTTTTGTGTAGAGCATTTGTTATTTTCCTTTGTTTAATTCCACTGGCGATCTGTTTCATAGGGGAAGTGAGAAATGGTTAATTGATTTATGGAAATTCATGCTGTGCCTCTGACATTTGTCAGGCTGTTATATCACGAGCAGTACTGACAGCGAGAGTGAACACTGATAGATCCCACAAATAATAAAGTACATATGCCACACATACGGATTTTAATTATGTTGTAAAGGAAATTTCACAATGTGCATTTGTCACCTCTCTGTAAATCAAGATGGGAATTCTTGTCTTAATTCCCTAAAAGAGACTGACAGTCACAGTCACACACACACACGCACACACACACACACACACACACACACACGCACGCCTGGCAGGTTCTGTAACTTGGGCAGATGGTACAGCACAATTAGACTCACCGAATCTCTCAATCAATCTCGTGTACGTCAAATGAAGAAGAACTCGCTTCTCTGCTGCCGGTTTCTCTGAAACCAACAAGCTTGTCCACTTTGTATTCCGGTCCCGAGGTTGCAAATTGTCTTTATTCTCACACACTGCAAACCATTTCTGTTCCCTTGCTGTTCCTGAAAAGTGCTTCTTCTTCTTCTTCTTCTTCTTCTTCTTCGTGCTTTTGCAGTTCGTATTTTTTTTTTGCTTGCCTCATTTTCTGCAAGCTACAAAACCTAAAATAATTTTTTCATTTTTCCGCACACACTGTTCTTTTTTATTACATTTCTTTTACAGTCTTCCCTTGATCCCTTTCAGTTTGCACAACACTTCCTACGACCCCCTCCCAGCCCGTTTTTCTCAAGCCTTTTCTGCCTTCTCTCTTGGCTTGTTTAACCACTGGCCTGAATGCTAGACTATACTTTAGACAATAGGCGAGCGCAAGTGTTTCATTCACACCCGATTACTGTGAAAGGGATTTTTCGGCCAGAAACTCGCAGAGGAGCACAATGAGAGTGTCACAGAGGAACAAGATATCCCAGGCGTTTCGCGTTCTGTCCCATGTTCCGCACACAAAAGAGAGAGAAAAGCGATCCGGGGTATTCGACACCGGTGGGGGCCATTAGCCGGAGCTGGTTAAATAAGGAGAGCTCTAACTGAGGCGCTAACAGAGACGGGAAACATCTGCTGCTCGGGCTGGGCCCTTTCTGGCCCGGAGGAGTCTGCCTTTGATCAGCGGCCCTCACAACCACCTTCCTACAAGAGCTCACATGAAACAGCCTCTCAAACACACACGGAGCGCGAGAGAAGCACACCCACACTGCAAGAAATGTGCAAAAACACACACAAACAAACAAGCAGGGCTCAGATTCACACCAGCAGACCGCTGATGCATGCGTTTGAAAATTGGAATATAACCTTAAAAACCTTTTCTTTAAAATCTACAGCGTCACTGTTCTACTCTTTCTGGGTAGAAGGAAATAAAAACTTACTTTCCTGCTATAATGAAATATGACATATCCTCATTTTCAGCAGAAACAAGCCGAACACCTCACTCAACAGTGGGCCAGACGCCACCTTTGGACTGCCAATCCCGCTGTTGTATTTCCCCCACCTGTGACGGGAAGATGATTCACTCGGCCTGCCAGACTGCATCTAGGGACTGTGTGTACTGGGGCGTACTCACTGCCAGCACAGACAGAGGGTGGAGGAAACACCACCTTCTGCACGGCTCTATGACCTGCACATGCAGTTGATGAAATAATGTGGCCTGTGAGCAGATGCATCACACTCTACCTAACAACAATTCAACAATTCGAATCAGGGCAGCGGGCCAGATGATTATGATATGGCAGCCGGCAGCGAGGCTGGGCCTTACACACACGGGGAGAATCTTTAAATCGGTGTCACCCCACATGAACGCACCAGCTGCACCAGAAAAGCAATATGAGAATTATAGGTTCAATTGGATTTTGTTTTTTGTTTTTTTGAAGCGCGAATGTTTAGGTAATTTTCAGGGTGTGTATTTTTAGCCGTGGAGCCGGCGCTCCACCTGAGCCGGATTCCTCTCTGAATACACAAACAGCACACCTTTTTGTTTTGACAATACAAATGGAATACTAGATATAACCAGGCAACGCGGATTTCACTAGGAATTCACAGTTAGGCTTTGCTCAAAACTCCCCAAACAACATGAACAACAGGGCATATTAAAATACGCACAATACATTTCTTTTATCATCCCCAGTCACACTTTTCTAAAATCTTATTTTTACCTCGACTTTATTTGTGTTACACTTAGATATTTGAAGGAACTGTGTGACAATATGAAATGCTTTTTCATGATTGATAGTAAACAATATATAGCTGCGCTTTTTCTTTCAATACGCTACGATAAATTGATTAATAAAAGTGATGCCAAAAAAAAAAAATCAGGAGAAATGATGATATTACAGCGATGTAATTAATGTGAAGAGTGAAGAGAGTTAAATTGGTTTGCAAATGATTTTGTTGGCACCGGGTAGGATTGTATTCCTTCTAATCTGTGCTTAATACATTTCAGTGCATCTATAACTGCATTGTACCATATTTCACATGTCGAATGGGAATCTAATCTATCCCGCTGGAGAACACTACCTCATGCCCTTAAATTGCTAAAATGATTGAAAGAAATGTGACTTTCATGTTGAAAGACCGGGAGGAAATGGAGAAAAAATGCTGGTATGTAATTATAAAGGCCAAAGAAGTTGAAAAGTCTTAATGGAATGACTTGTGCACAAGCCAAATGAATTTTTACCCCGCTCGTGCTCCTCGCCATTTCCAGGTATTCATTATTCTAACCATGGAGAACATCCTGAGGGTCATGCCATGTTCTAATTCCTAATTAACTGCCCAGAACAGAGATCATGGTCGGCAGTGACCCTGACCGGTGAACAGGACCAGTGAGAGTCTCAGGGTATTACTCTTACTCAGGTTTGTACCGCTGGAACATTACTGTGCCGTGTGTCATGGAAGAACTGGGTCATTCTCTGAGCAAGACAAGCTGAAGCCTGCTGGAGGCAACGCTTTTTTCAAGACGCAGCTGGAAACACCTGTGGACTTTGGGGCTTATGGGTAACCACTGTTAAAGTTATTTTGTGCGTGCCACCTACCTGTCAACCAGGAGTAAAGAAGGGCGCACATTCCCGACTTCATAGCTAATCCGGGCGAAAGCTGCATACCTATCAGTGGCATGTTTTTACACCGTCTCCGAGATTAGTCGTGTGTACACTCGCAGTGCACATACATATTGGGGCATTACCGGCATTTGTAGGGAATACAAAAGCAGCAGCGCTGACTAAATGTCTATGTTTGCTTAGGAGAGATCAGGCGTGCCCTCTGTGTTACAACACGGGCCACCTGCAGTCTGGGAAATAGGTTTCTGGGGGGAATTAGAGGATTCTGATGAATGAACAAGACAGACATGAGTAACCCGGCCCAATATACTGCTTATCTACAAGCTTATGTTGCACAAAGGAGGCAGATAAGCTAAGACATGCCAGCAGACTGAGGGAATGGAGAGAAGAGTGGAAATGAGGCTGAGGGGGGGGGGGGAGAAAACATACCCAGGTCAAGATCTACAGCAGTGCGGTCAGTTGCAACAGAGCCCGGATGCTTTGAATTGCCGCAGAACAATTAACCATTGACCAGAGGGACGAGACGAGCTACATAGCATGGGATCCATGTCATTCATGGTTATTCTACGCCAGAGAGCGTGAAAACAAAGGATAAAGTCATTACTGAGGCCTCTACCTGCCCTGGGCAGTGAATGCAACAGTAATCAATGAGAAAGAAAAGCATTATGGTCGGTTTGAGAGGACAGGTGATGTTATGTATGTGTGTGTGTGTGTGTGGAGACGATCATGCTGATCTCTTCACGTTGAAGCCATTACTTTGTGACAGTGGTCGTGAAGACAACTGATAATCGCCATTTATTAGACTGATGCCATTTCAAACGCGTGACAATCGATAAATCATTTAATTCAGGTAATCTAGCAAAAATTACAAATATCCTGAGAAAACACAAGCTTAGAAAATACGTACAAGGAAATTTGTAGGAAATTTTGACTATTTTCTGCCATTTTATAGAATAAAACATTTCTAGTCCATTCCTGAAATCTTCCCGGCAACAGTCCTACTTTTCTTTAAGACCACCACTACCTTAAGCTCTGTGCTGAAATTAGTCTATTTAATAATTGTTCATGTAGCGACAGAGAATGTAAACACTGTCCCCATGTCTGATCATTGTTTGGTATTGTCTGGTAAATGAAAAACCACACTGAGTCTCGCATATTCCCCTTGAGCACTTCATAATAAGCCACAAGTGACAAAACTGAACTTCAGTTGTCAAGTGCCATAAATCCATCCCCGGTGTATATTCCGCAATCATCCACAGCGCCAGGAACAAATCCCATTGACTTGATTCCTATTTAATTATTCTACTTGAAAATCCTTTCTGCTCACTCCTTTCTCTAACCTGAGGAAAAGAGAATTTGCTTTAACCATTAAAAAAAAAATCTAAACCTATTTGAGAATTACGTTTTCCGCAGCTTGTCAGATAACATTCACAAGAATCCACCTGCAGCTCCTTATTTTATTTCAACCTGAGCAAATGTGGCAAACACAATGGGAGTTCACTGAGGTAAAGTAATTGCCTAAATACAGTGTGGCAGGAGAGGTTGATTCATTCTGGGGGAAACGGAAAAAAAGTGTTGATGGAGTAGCGAGAGACAGTCAAACTGAAGGAGAACGAAGCGGCACAGAAAGTTTCCATCCAGACAAAACACTACATATTTCTTTGAAAGACAAAGTGTTAAGTTAGGCTACTCTGCACGCCGTCAATAGCCACGTTCATCATCGGGCCAGCCGCAGTCTATATATTGATTAAACCATCCATCACTTAAACTCTACAACACATTATTTCTAATTAAAAAGTAAGTCATAAATTTGAGTCTTTATTGCCAGGCTGGGGCTGTAAATAAAATTCAAGGGAGGGTGGAAACAGATTGCATCCCCTGTCCGCGGTTTAGAGTCACCGTAAAAAGGACAGACGGGTGTGATGGCACCTTTGGGATCCTGACACGCAGACCGCCGGCTGACAGCAGGGAGGTGCTCGGCGGCTTCATCCCAGATAAACAGATGCAAATCAATAATTTCTCTGGTTGTGTTTTTATAAGACAGGCGCTTCCCCTCAGAGGGGCCTCAGGAGCAGACCATGCATATGGAGAGCAGATATGCAAATTACATTTTCACCAACCACTTGGGAATATGTAAAAGGAACAGCGGCCAATGTACTTGAAAATGATGTATAATCATAAGAGGTCATGAAGGTGTATGAAAGTGCTCCATCACACGACTGGGTTGGCTCGGAGGCTGGCGGTGACAACAAGCACCTATTATCTATCGGTGTCTCCATTTTCCTCTGCTAAACAACAATTGTGCAGCCAAATGTGCAGTAGCATGGCGTTATTTAATGACCCCTGTTGATAAAGAGGCCATTAGTACACCTATACTGGAGCCAAAGCTGTGACGTTGGAGGCAAACCCAGAGCACACTCTCAGTCTTAGCAGAGGACACTTCACGTTTGACAACTTCTGATTACCTCAGCGTGTACGCTGGCTGTCAGGCGCTGAACTCCCCCGACTGGCAGAGTGTTGGTTATTTTTTGACGAGCACAGAGGGATGTCTGATTTCACAGGTACTAGCCAAAGGGAGGGAGGAAATGGAGTGAATTGGCGGAGGAAAATGGAGAAAAGGCATGTCACGGGCTCCACAGCCTCCACTGACAACAAAGGAAAGCATGTGCAATCATTATTCATCTGTCTCCATTTCCTCTCCTGGGCCTCTTTTTTTCCATACCTGTCAGAACGGGAGAAGCTCTGACCACACGAGTGTCTTCTGAATCATATTTGGTTAACTGACAGGCTCCTCGCCAAAGTCAGGGAAGAGGCCTTGTTCTTGGTGCGAGACAGAAAGAGAGAATTGCCGTCCGAGGGGAAGCGAGAACTAATGAGTGAGCTAAAAAGGACAAGATGGAGTGATCCTCTATAAAAAAGACCGGCAGTAATCTCTTCCTCCCCTCCCGCTCCTCTACCCTTAATGTCCTAAGAGATCTGGGTTCCTCTGTGAAGCCTGCTGCCTCCGCACATCAAACAGAGCTGATTAGAGCCGCACACCTTGCTGGAGCTAAAGCCTTGGACAGGGTGCAGACGAAGTTCAAGAGAGACTCAGTGCTACAAGAGCCAAAGAGGAAAAACTCTCAGGACGAGATACATTTCAACAGCTTCCACCAAATCAGCATGTGACGGCAGATACGTCTCGAACACAATGCACACTATTGGTGTCTTTCACATTAGGGCCATTGCTGCTTTGGATTCTTCTGTCATGTCAGATGATATCAGCGCAGCCCCAGAGGTGCGAGCAGCGCTTGAATTTAATTGTCATCAACAGATCGCCCTGTTCGTTTACATTGGCATAAATGGTCGGGGTGAGGAGGGGAGGGCGATGGAAAGACACGAGGGGGAGAGAAAGAGAGGAAGGGCTGGCAGAAGATGATGGAGAGAGACGACTGAGCTGCTGTGTGAGCTGGCTGTCGTTTTATTAAGACACCCAAACTGTCAGGGCAGGTATCAGGAGAGCAGCCGGGCACATGACAACACACTTGTGCTAACATCCCAGTCACCCCTTCTCATAGCGAAGTAGCTCCATCCAAATTGTACCGTATTCTCTGTCACAGCATTGTCAAAGGGGCCCACTTCGATCAATCAGGCGCGGGGAGCGTTCACCTGCATCGCCCTCTGGGACCGAGGCGGTGAAATAACAATGTTAAGCTTCACATCTCGTCTCGCTTTTAAATCTCCTAACTACAGTCAACAATCCCGTATTTACACAAGCTCAGACGTACCTCATGTGCGCACCAATGTTTGCAGAACTGGTTTCAGGTACTCTGCACCTTGTAAATGGACTGAACTGCAAACTGCCCTCGACCTGAAGGACGTTGTTGTCTATTCGCCCAAACTCACGTGAATGCCCCCTAAAGCGGGAACAAAAGTCTGAAACAGACGTCAACGCGTTGTTTAAACGCTCTGAGCAACAACACACAACACTTCTTCTTTGTAGCGTCCATGTTGTTTCCTTATTAAGACTTAAATATCACGAACACCTCGAAGTCCCAGCTCAAGGAATGAGACTCTGCGGGACGTTCTAGTTTTCTGATGCGATGATTCCTTGTTTATTGTGCAGTTGCGTTATTTCTGTTGAGCTGATTTTGTTCTTGTGAATGTTTTCTTGCTCTCAAGTATCTCTCAGTAAACAGATCCTAATCTCGTTGAGCCTGATTAAATAATGATTAAATAAAAATGTGGGTTTGTGTGTGTGAGAGACAGAATGGGAGGGAGAAACACATTTTTCCAGGGATCGCTCCACCAGACCATAGTTATTAAAGGAATAACATTTTCACACCTGTCCGTTAAATATGTCACAGCCAAAGTTTCTTTAGCTTAGCATGACTATGTCCAAAGCTAACAAAACCCATCGAACAGCTCCTCCAGAACTCACGAATACATGTGTTAATACTGATGGTTTGTTTAAGTGTAAAAATACTCATTTACAGGAGATTACGTGCTGGAGCAACCAGCATAGACCTTTTGTACACATTCGTACACATTTTGTACACATTCAATAAATAAGATTTAACATGTGACTGGTGGGCAGATTCTGTTCCATTCTTTTAACTGTTTCCAGTCTGGATGTAGCTTCATATTGAACAAACACATATGAGATCTTCTCTTTGAACTCTTGAGAAAGAAAAGGTTAATCTTTAACCTCTCTTAACTTTTAAACTGCAGTGACAAAGTGCAGTTGAACGGTCGATTTTTACAGTGTGAAAACCATCCAAGCACTGAATATTAATATTCCTGAGTGAGATACACAATTTGCAAGATTGAAAATTGCATGAATGCATTTCATCATGATAATGCAGTTAAAGCGAGCGATGAAGGGTCACTGAAGACATGAATATTGTATTGGAAGAGGTGGAGCCGGGGGAAATGCAGCGCGTCTCATCAAACATCACATTTAGCAGACGTGGATGCACATTTAATGCACATATACACATGCCAGCTGACATGTGCATGACGACCACACACACACAAATCAACACAGCTCCTGCAGAACTCAACAACACCGATGAATTAACGCTGCAGTCGCCTTGAAGTGAATGTTCTGTGTTCCAAAACAGGCAAACACACAGATGGCCTAAATGATTCTAACCCACAGACATGCATGTTGAGCTTAAAATCAACAATATTCTGATCATTCGTACTTTTGCATCTTCATCTGAATCAGAAAACGTTAAGTTAACGAGTATATGAGTGAGGATGAGACGACGAAGAGGCGTCTTCGTGCAGCTGAGGATTGTTCTCACATGAATGACCACAAACATGTCAACAAATGTGTCCTGATGAGCAATGTGTGCCTTTTAAATAATGTGGTCATTTAGAGGGTTTCGATGCTCTGTCCGGCGTCCTCGAGCCTGGCTGCTTTGGTGCTTCCCGTAGTTGCCCGGGTAACAGGACACAACAACAAAAGACGTGCAAAGTCAACTACCTCCGATTCAGGAACACTGCCGACGTCGGCCAAAAAGCATTTCACTCCCTTTCCATTCAAATGACCTGCTTTGCATCATTTGGAGAAGTCGCGGCAGGATCGCACTATGAAAACAAACTGCAGGGCTTTAAGATAACAGAACCAAAACTCATGTCATCACAGGCCATTATGGTCAAACTAACTTGAATGGCTGATGCTATGGGAAACCATGTTGGGTATGCAAAGCATGTGTCGGAGGCGCAGAGGTTCAGACACTCCGACGAGGCTGAAAAGCAGCAGCCGAAATAATGTCGCATTTTAATACCGGAAATCTCTTACTGCACAACCTTTTGATCTGTAGAATATTACTAAATATTGAGCTCGTAAATCCAGGAATCTTTGCCGTCCTTAGCCCAAGAAAGTAGATTAGACTTAATCCAATGTGACCATGAATTAGGCAAACGAAGGTGCATCAAATGAAGGTTGTAATTCCATGCTGGGGTGCATTAGGATATTTATCATCAAAGCGATTACCAGCTTTTAATTCATTTGACATCTTTCTACACTAATACAGTATCTGATTTCTGAGAAGCACCAGTACACAGTCCCACAGCGTGATATCTGGAGGAAAGCAGCGGGTGTTTCTACACAGAAAAGAGAGCGCGGCCATTACGTCTCTACCAGATTTACGGCTCATATCGGAAAAGCACGAGCCAGCGCCACGCGCAAGTCCCACCCGCTGCTCTCAATGTTATTCAAATGACAGCACAATTCTATTTTCACCTTGCAACTAATGTGACCATTATCTCCATGTCAGCAACATTCACTGCCCCTTCTTTTGTGTCGGATATGCTCGCGAACTGGGAAAAAAAATTCTAAAATCGCTGGACTTCCCACTGGAATGTGTGGAGCGTTGCTGGGATTGAGCTTGAATATAGTTCCCAATTATTCTCCTCCGAAATCTCCCGTCCCATCATATGGAGAATATGAGCCCCCGAGGCCTCATCAAAAAGGTGATATGACACATTCTCCCACAGAGCAAGGTTTTATGCCTTGATGTCGTTGTATACAATGTCGTAAAATAACATCAACAGGGGCTCCAGAAGCATGGTAAACATTGTAAGCACGGAGAAATCTGCACTGCCACAAGGAAGCGGTTAGGAAAAGAGGAAAGTAGGCTGTATGGAGACAGATGACGGAGAAACTGGTCAGATGGATGTAGCAGAGTATGTTTGTGAGGGAGGGAGAAGAGGAGGGGGGGCACCAGGAAACTCTGGAGGGCAAACAATCTCCCTAATTGAATTCAATCCAGGCTCACCACAGGAGGCAGCGAGGCGAGTGGCTCCATTCAGGGTGGAGAGGGTTAGTGGAGGTGGAGGTGGTGGAGGGAAGTGTGTGCATATCGACGAGATGAGGAGGGGAGGGCTTCAGATGGCATGACAAGCGAGCGGGGGAAGAGAAATAAGATAAGTGGCAGAAGCAGCGAGCAAACACAGGGTTGTAGAAGACAACAATGACAAACAGAGAAAAACAAATGTCGGTGTGTGAAGGTGTCGGTGCTTATTGGGTGGAGGGGGGCGTGCAAGGAGCAAGAGACTCGAGGTGGAGAGGAATGGAAGTCAGCTGTGTTTTTGCATGATTACACTGAAAACATCATTTGCATGAAGGAGTGAAATCCAAACACGCACGGCGGACACGTATGGTTACCGACCAACAAAGCCCTCCTTGTCCTGGCGGCGGTAATGAAAAGCCAAGCAGTGATGTGCCACAGATTTACATATGAAGACGAGTAGCTATCAGGAATCAGTTTCATAAACATCCTGCACTCAAAAGAACAAGCCTGATTGGCCCACGTGAACGCTTTTCATTACTGCATTACTGTGTTGGGGGAAACTCTATAATCTGGGATCTGCTGCATATTCATGACATGGAAGAGTTCAGCTCATACAATAGTACAATACCTTGGTGTGAGACGGAGCGCGGTTCTTGAGTGTTCTCCTCACAAATCCTGAATATCACATTCCAGAGAGTAAAAGCATGCTGGGTCCTGGAAGAACAGAGACAGGAAGCAGGTTAGTCCGACATGCAGGAGGTGCAATATTTGTTGAAGGCCAAATATGTGTCAAAATGCCAGTTTGACTTAAGTGTTGTGGCGCTGCAGAGATGTCCCAGCCTACACATCGTACTCTACACACTGAGGACAAAGACATAGTTTCACACAGACATGATCAATTTAAGTATTTTTCAATGAAAATGAGAGAAATTATGCAAAAATGATCATACCCTCCGATATCGTGAATCATATCGCCGTTTCAATATCAGTCAAAATGATCACACTTAAGTATTGTTTCCAGATCCTTCAGCCCTAATGGCAACACTTATCTTTTAAAATAGGTGACAGGGGAAATAATTAAAGAGTCCAGCAGGAGGAACTTTTAATGTCTGCAAGTCACCTTTAAGAGGCACAAAAATGACAGATTTACTTTGAGAAACTCAAAGAAATAATGACTTTTCAATGCCAGAAGTGTTCGTTATCACAGTGCCATCACACACAAACTCTATATGTGGGTCTCTTCTGGGTGGACCTTTATTAAGTGGCATCTTCATACATTGTTCAGCTGTGGTCTGGTTCCCACAGTGGTGATAGAGCCGGATTGCCGCTGTATGAAGTGCTATTCAGGTCACATCAGCTTTTAATGTCTGATTTATTAGGGCCCAACAGGGGCTTGGTGATGGGCTGCAGGACAAAGAGCCTGTTTTAAACTGCATTAACACTCTGCAGTAAATATCCCATGCAACATTAGCATTTTGATGACTGCCTCCCCCGGTCACCTTTTGCGCTGCCTCGTTGTCCCTCGCACACATTTTGCTCTCCTGCTTTGCCTCTTAGCCTTTGTATCAATCCATCTTTTGTACGCGCCACTTTCTCTCTTTGTCGTCACATCCACTACTCCTCACATTTCTCACTGCTCATATTCAATATAAACCTTTGCTGCTCTGATACCATTGTGCAGGTGAAGTGCTTCGGTTTAATTAGGGCTGAATTAATGAGCTTCACCAAGGTAAATTCAAATTGTATTCAGTGAAAATGAAAAGCACAATTCTTCTTCGCCTTCAGTGCTGAAAAACATGTCGCCTTTCTCTCTTTCGTTTTTGTGATGCAAACTATCTTTACATATTAATGATTACATGTCACCTGCCTCTGATGAGCACTGAAGCTCTAGAGGAGTCAGTAGAGCAGGTTAGGGTCATGAATATTGAGCCAAAATTAAAAGAGTAATCACTAGCACTGTGTTTACTATGCAAATTAAGTAGATATTGGATAAGACAGAATTAAAAAATATATTTGTCTGTCAACATATATTTTCATAGCGCCGGTCTGTGCTTAAAAATATGCCAATAAGTCCACAATGAGTCATCAAACATGAATGAAAGAAGCCTCCAGTCTTGATATTGTGTGTGTGTGTGTGTGTGTGATCACAAGCACGCTGACAACACGCTTGTTCAGAGATGCTACAAAAGACAAAAAAAAAAATGTCAATTATATTGCCAAACTTCTAAATATCATCTGCGCACGGCGGCCGACCGATCTTGGCTTCCAAACAAGTGCTGCGGCCGTGGTGCATCAAATCTGCTGTTCATTATGTCTGATCAAATCTGAGACTTTGGCAGGGAAAGCAGATGCCATAGGTCGATTCAGATGAACCGCTGAAACTAGTTTGGTCAACAGAGCATCTGCCAGTCATTTCGCAGGACTGCAAGCGCTTGGAAGGGAGCACAATCACACCATATTGCAACAATCCCAAAAGGGAGAGACGGAGTTCACAGACATTAGGAAATAAAAACGATATTCTGGACAGTTTAATGTTCCATATTTTGGCTTTCATCATTAGCTGACACTGGATCCTCTTTTTATCCCGGACCTACTTTACAGCAATTGTTCAAATCTTTATTTTCGACGTATTTATCTCATCTCACGGAGCAGAAAACTGTCGGGAGCTAAATTCAAACCTGCTCTCTTCTTGTGATCATTTGTGTTTAAGTATTGGCAGTAGATGAGAACTGAAGCTTCCAAAATATCTTCAAAGGCCGTTGGGCCAGAGAAATGGAGACCAGGCAGTTTCAGGCACTCAAGGCAATCCTGCAAGATTACCACCCGGACGCTCGTACCAAAGACACAGTTCTGCTCAAGTGCTTCGGTTTGGATGACCCAACGCGACACCGTGCGAGACAGCTGCGTATTAACGCCAGGATGCTTGTTAATGAACGCTTCAATGTATGTGATGAGTTTCACTGCAGCACCACATTCGACATATACCACAACATATATCTCAGCAATACTGTGATACATTGAACCAGAGGCCTGTATTTATGGTATGCAGAGTATTAAAGAATCATAATCACAAACTTATCTTCTAACATGAATAAAATCGGACTAAATAATAATAGTTTTTGCATCCAGCCACTTAAAGAAAAGTCAAATTTCAAGTAAACTTTCAATGTTTTCTATATATTAGAAGATTATTCGAGTGGAGTAGTTGGCATTACTCAAAAAATATTCTAATTTCATTTCAAAGGGCCATTATATTTGTAGTCTGTTTATATACTACACTAATGTTAGCCAGCGTTAGCTTACTTTCTCAATTGAGCCGTTTTATGTGAAAGCTTAAAACGACGATGCTTCAAAGTTTATCTGTCTTTTAAAGTAGCACTTGAAAACTCCCCGTGAGCTTCATTACTGCACTTCTTTTTTATTTTTTTGTGCTCCAGTGTAATTTGGACCAAATCTCTTCCGTCTCTGCTGATACATTATCCGCCTATCCGCCGGACAGACCTGCAATTCCTTGTGCAGTTGACGCATGTTTAACTTCCTCCACTAGAAGTCAAACCGCCACAGGCTGCCGAGCTCCCCGCGAGCTCCTCGACCAAAACAGCTGATCACCTCATCTCTTTAAGTAGACAAATTGCCATTTATGAACAAAAAAGTAATACTATTTGTTTTAAAACATCTTGTTAAGTCCATTTCAGATATTGCAAAAAAAGTTTTGATGCTAAAGGCTGCAGGGAGAGACACAACTGGCAGTATTACATCGAGCAGAAAGTGCTGCAGAAGTTTGTTGGACTGCCAAGTAAGCCAGCCAGGATCACTCGATATCTGCGAGCGAAGGAGTCCCTATTGCAGAAACGCACAACCCAGAAGGAGGTAGTGTATTTAGTAACTTTATGGCATTGACACACAAAAACAATTGTCTGAAGAAGGCTTTCTTTGGCCCTCTTCTTCGTCAGTGCTTCCCATGGTGAAAGGACTGTTTTCTAAATTACAAAGTGATGAAACACAGGCCGACTGAATGCTTTCCCTTCCATGAACTTGCACCTAAATCTGATTTCACAGCCCAAGAGTGACTCATTGTGGCACAGTGTGCTGGATATCACTGTGTGGTCGCAAGTGCAGCGAACCGTATCTCTGACCACATCTCTGACAGTATCTCTGACCGTATCTCTGACCGTATCTCTGTCCGTATCTCTGACCACATCTCTGACCGGATCTCTGACCACATCTCTGATGTATCTCTGACCGTATCTCTGACCACATCTCTGACCGTATCTGTAT